>JAMPIV010000236.1:752500-791041 GCA_024509875.1 Oreohelix idahoensis
CAACACCTTTTTAAAACTCATTTAGAAAATGGGGGCTCGGTGCCAATAACATTTCGAATAATGGCTTCTGTTTTCGTACGGTGCACATGCAAATTTTTGGCTCTAAAGTAACATGAAGTAAATTTTGATGTGCAATCACATAGACCTGAAAGTATGATTGTGTTAGCACTGTATTGGTATTGCAAAGGCGCCTTCTATAAGCAGCTAATTGCTCTGTCTCTGAATCTCACCGTATTAGAATTTAATCAGCTCATGAAGAAATGTGGTTAAAATCGACTTGCTAAAGTTGATGCAGCACTGGTAACGACGGCACTCAATCCTACCAACTTTATGTTTTTTTACAATACACAAAGCTCTATATGTGGTTCTTAATAAATCACCAACGCAGTCCACTACGTGGCTTATCGAAAACCCGGACGGGCACTATATTATTGCAAGAAGTCCTAAAGTACATTTTGAAGTTTTTTGATGTACTCTTTGTTAATAAACGGATCGGATTCCTTTTTGTAAATCTTCATTGAAAAAGCTGCATTTATAGCTTGGTCTAACCAATTTCTTACAACACTTAACAAAATATGCACAAATAGTTCACCGAGTTTAAATTAACATCTAATAAACGTATAACCGTACGCAAAATCTATGATGTACTAATTACCACGAACCTAAAATTACATCAAATAAACTGCCATAGACGTCATATCACCAAGCGCCACTACAACAAAACTAAATTCTAAAATTGGTCCTGACCATCTACTTGTGATAATGTTCAAATAACGGCGCCAGTTCACTAATAATTAACAAATTCCCTAAAGTCGCCACCGGAAATTAATAATTTTTTTTTTTTTAAATCTAGTGAGTAATTTATGACAATTGGCAAATTCCTGATTTTATAAAATATACGGGACAAATTGGAGAGCCACGAATTGCATCGGAAAAAAAGTCGGGACAAATTATAAAAATGGTCCGAAAAAAAACGGGAACTGTCCCGGAAAAAAACCGGGGGACGGTCTGGTCACCTTACTAAAAAGGAGCAAAATTATACATTAAAAACCTACATATGATGTTATGTCAATTATTTTAGGAACATAACAAAAATTAGGGTAGAGTCGCATATAATCCTGCACTGCGATCAGTGTTATTTGAAAAGTCTTGTGATTTGAATGAATATGTTGAAATGAATATGTTGAATGATTATGGGTTGAATGAAATGGGTTGGAGCTTCTTAAGGTCGTGCCAAGAAGAACGCATCTTATAGGTCTTCTTAGGTTGTAATCTCTATCCTTCTTAAGACCACAAACAGAGGTAGAGCTTATCTATTGAAGATTTATGATGAAACATATAGCATCTTGGGCTAGGCAAATCACTATTTATAAATATTATTGGTATGAAAACCATTAGCAAGAATTTTTACAAGCTTTTTACATACGGCCTCAATATTGCCTATACTTTAACTTTATTATTGCAGCATGGGGTTGGCTTAAAAGTGAGATGAATACTAACGGGACACACTATATTTTTTTTTGGATTTCACTGTTATCCGATACAACTATATAACTGATGTTGGCTTCACTGTCTGTGTCCAGGCATACAACTATATAACTGATGTTGGCTTCACTGTCTGTGTCCAGGCATACAACTATATAACTGATGTTGGCTTCACTGTCTGTGTCCAGGCATACAACTATATAACTGATGTTGGCTTCACTGTCTGTGTCCAGGCATACAACTATATAACTGATGTTGGCTTCACTGTCTGTGTCCAGGCATACAACTATATAACTGATGTTGGCTTCACTGTCTGTGTCCAGGCATACAACTATATAACTGATGTTGGCTTCACTGTCTGTGTCCAGGCATACAACTATATAACTGATGTTGGCTTCACTGTCTGTGTCCAGGCATACAACTATATAACTGATGTTGGCTTCACTGTCTGTGTCCAGGCATACAACTATATAACTGATGTTGGCTTCACTGTCTGTGTCCAGGCATACAACTATATAACTGATGTTGGCTTCACTGTCTGTGTCCAGGCATACAACTATATAACTGATGTTGGCTTCAGTGTCTGTGTCCAGTGCCGGCCCTAGGAATTTTGCCGCCCCGTGCAATACCATACCTTGCCGCCCCAGCCCAACCTCAAATTAACGTTTGAAATTTTTGAAACCATCATGTTATTAAACAAGCTTCAACATTAATTTCATGACCATTAGCCTAATTTTAAATAGTACCATTAATAATAATGTATTGATAAATTAATGAAAATACTGTATAATCATAAAATAAAAGATTGACTTTATTAGAGACAATTATATGAAATAAATGTAGTTACATTACTTACATATAGGGCATGCTCTTCTCACGTGGAACGATGAACTGCTGAGTCACAAACACTTAACTGTAGTATGTACATGTTATAGTTTTTAGCACTATTTTCACATTATTTGAATTTATATTGTTTGAAGTATATACTGCTTAAAAAGACACTTTTCTTGCTTTCATATTTGCAAAAGCAGAAATAAGGTCTGCGTAGTCTAATTTTTGACCGATTTTATGGTCAATTGAAATCATGGCAAGTCCTTCCAGTCTAGTTTCGGCCATTGTTGAGTGTAAATAAGTTTTAATAAGCTTCAGTTTTGACAAACTACGCTCACCACTTGCTACCGTTACTGGCAAAGTTAGTAATATTCTTAAGGCTATAGCGAAATTAGGAGCAATGTTATTTTCAATAATGTAACGAAGAACTTCAATTGGTGGAGTATTTTCTGGTACTAATTTGGATACTACTTTCAGTTCATCACATAGCTCAATGGCATCAATGTCTCTATTTTCTTGATGTGTTAAAATGCTTTCTAGGTTTCTACATTTGTTTAAGAGCTCATTTGTCATCTCAGATTTCAATTTAGGGATGTTATATAAAAAGGAAAAATGTGAACTGTGATGTTCCAATTGCTCGAACCTTTCTTCAATAGAATTAGTTGCAACATCAATAATAAAAAAGAAAAATTCAATTTTGAATTTAGTTTTGGGATCTAAAATAGGTTCATCTCTTGCTTCATAGATGTGTTCCTTTTTCTGCCGACGCACTCTAGTACATTCAAACGTTGGTATCAAATCAGGATCAGCTTCAACTTTCTCAGCTAATGTTGTAGCATCAATAAGAAAATTTTGAAATGATTTATCATTTCTAAGATTCTTAAGGCTCTGGAGAACATTTCTCAAAGTTGTTATGGCACTAGTCAATTCCATTTTTATGCTTTGCAACAGTTTACTAGCAACATTAATTTCGTTTAAAACATAGTGCCATATAACCAGACAACATAAAAATTTAAAATCTCTGAGTTTTAGGGCAAGGGTTTCAGCTTCATGTCTCTCCATTTTGTCTACTGACTCGTCATCAGCAATTTCTATCAATGCATCATAAAATTACTCAATATAATATCTTAAAGGACGAATGGCCTCGATTCTAGATTCCCAGCGAGTTGTACTTAGTGGCTTGGGCGTTAGAGTTGTAATATGTTTCTTAAGGATTCCCCAACGCAGTGTTGACGCTGAGAAAAACATACAATTTCTGAACCGTTTCAAAAAATAAAACCCCTTCTCTAGATGACATCGCGGCATCATTGACCACCAAGTTGAGAGAATGAGAACAGCAAGGGATATAAAAAGCTCTCGGGTTCAAGTCCCTAATACGTTGTTGAACTCCTGAATGTTTTCCTTTCATATATGATCCATTGTCATACCCCTGGCCACGCATGTTTGCGATTGGAATATCCATGTCTGACAATTTTCTTAGAATGCATTCGGTTAACGCTGAGCCTGTAGTGGCTTCTACAGCAATGAAACCAAGAAAATGCTCATGAATGTTGATATCATCTGGATTCGTATTAACAAATCTTACAATAAGTGTTAATTGTTCAATGTGACTTACATCGAGAGTACAGTCTGCAACTATGCTATAATATTTAGCTTTATCCACCATAGAAATTATTTCTTTTTTTTTATGGTTCCAGAGAGAAGAGCAATTAATTCATTTTGAATGTTTTTCCCAAGGTCAATCCACGAGCTACTCTCATTAAATGTTCACACATAACACTATCAAATCTGGCAATCAGTTCAAGAAGCTTAAAAAATTTCCATTGTTAGGGTCATATAATTTATCAGATGTTCCACGAAATGGCAAGCATTGTTGGCTCAAGAACTGGACAATAGCAATTAGGCGTTCTATTATGCTCCTCCAGTGTCGAACTTCGTAATTTAATAACTCTTGTTGCATTGAATCAATTGTCTGTACTGATTTAAGCCTGGACGATAATTCAATCCACTTTGTATGGGACTCCAAGTGGTTTTTAGATTTTTCGTGTTCATTAAGATACTCATACAAATGACCCCAATCATTATAGCCATCAGTAGTGAGTGACATTTTATTACAGGAAAACAACTTACAGCAGAAACAAAATACAGAATCTTTTTCTTTTGAATACACTAACCATGATCGATTAATATGTTCTCCATTGCTTAGCTCCCTACTGTAAAAATTTAGGGAAAATTTCCGACCATTAGAGCTGCGCGGAAAACACGAACTCATTTTTTGGTCTCTCTGGCAGGCCTTTTTTTACGATTTCCAGTCTTTCGGTATCGCTTAAAGAAGGACTCCCTCTTGCCGGATCAGTGTACCTCTTAAGTTCATCACTTAAATCTCTGGAATTGGAAACAGTCAAATCAGTCTCATTTTTGACATTGTTAGTAATATCTACGTTACTGGGGTCCGAGTTAGAAGTACTTGCCATGAGCTCAGAATCATTTGTTTCGGCACATTTGCTTATTTTCTTCTGTCCTACCTCAGCTGTTTCAGTTTTTATATATTTATGTAAAGCCCCGCTATGTTTTTGAATATCGCGTTCTTTTTCCAGTTTCCGTTTCCGATATTCAGCACCTGATAGTTTTTTTTCTTTTATCGGACATTATATCTATTTGAATATTAAAACTGTTTTAATAAACCCTACAATAAAATGTATTATTTAGTAATGAATGGAGGCTGAAGCACTGTACTCATTTAGATAAAACGTTTTAAAAACGTATTTATCACTGTAACTTCCTTGAATGCACACTCCAAAACAACTGAAACATTCGAACCGCCAACATAGAACAGTCGATAAAAAAATAAACTCCTGATTCCCACGCCAAGTTAATTAATTCCCGTCTCCCGTTCAGCCATGCCGGAAAATTTATCGTGGCGGTCTTCAGTTGACCACTGAACATGTAAAAATAATTCTCTTGGAACAACTGTGGTGTCGACTAAGCCAATAAATTGTACTGACGTCTCTAAAGAAATACCTTTTACTGCCTTTGTAGGAGGAGAAGCTATCATTAGGATCGTATGGCAGAACTATTAGTGAAGACTTGAAAAACAGCAAAAGAACAGATCGCAGGTGCAAATATTTCTTAGAGAAAACAGACAAAATGTAAAGGAATAGAAAAGTAAGGAATTTTAAAATAATCTAGACGAAACCTTCAAACACTCCGCGACACCATCCACAGAGGGTTTATTTCAGGGGTCGTTCAGGTTATTCAGTCAAAATCCTGGTCGATGACACTCTTACAAATGCCTGCGCCCGGGCTTGAACACCTGATCGCTAGCGCAGTGTGGTAACCATTACACCAGCGATGCTCCCAGGCGGAATATTTTGGCGGGATTGTAAAAATAAGTAAAAAGATTTTTTTCCCCCCCCCCCCCCCCCCAAAGCTTGCCGCCCCGTGCAAATGCACGTGTTGCGCCGTCGGTAGAGCCGGCCCTGTCTGTGTCCAGGCATACAACTATATAACTGATGTTGGCTTCAGTTCTAAGTCTGTGCCCAGGCATGCTACTGATGTCACGTGGTCTGATCCCCTAAAATGTGGTTTGCTGTCTTTCATATATTCTTTTTTCAAATCTTTTGTCTGTTTCCGTTAACTACCCTTTTTTTTTTAAGTCGAGCCAAAACTTGTGTGCTACCGGGCCTGAAAAAAAAAGGGGGGGGGGGGGGCAAAGAATGGTAACACCGTGTCCTAACACGCAAGTCGTGGAAGGCAAAAAAGGAGAGTGGGTACAGGGTTGTTCATTCCCATCCTGCAGAAACTGTAAGTAAAAAATAAATAAATATTCAACAAAATGCACAAGCCATCCAAGGTATGTAATTCACATAATTCAACCTTCAAAGATGGAATAATGTCCCCTTACCACGGAGGCTTATGACACAAGCCAGAGAAAGCCAAAAATAACGAACGGTCGAACTTTATTTTGAAAGGATTCAGAATTGAGCACGTGGGCCTGACTTACGAAAGCAGCAAGTGGTGAGCAACTCATACTTTCAAACAAATGTAAAAGTATTTTATTGTACACATCCGTTTCCACTTATTCTCTGCTGCCATGTATAAATCACGGAGTGGTACTCAGATATTCATATTTACCGGCGAGTTGTTTATATTGCGAGGATATCTACGAAATCTGAATGAAACAGAGGTTGTTGGCCTCTGCTTGTGATGAATAATGGGTGTTCCAACGCACATTCAAATTTGCGCCGTTTCTTCTAAAGGTTGTGCGACTGCGCGTTTAAGACTTTCGAACGTTCATACCAAGAAAAAATATATTGCTTAACAATATGAAACAGTGCAAGACCACGAGGTACATTGAATGTGTGCGTCATGGAAGAGCTGCTGGGCATGTGAAATGCTTCGCGAACTGGCAGTTTATTATTTGAGATCAAATATAAAAATGACGATCTGCGTCTTGTTGGTATCAAGAAGCAATTCACTACGTTACTTAACTGGAACAAATGAGTTCCCCTCGAGTTAACCCAATGAGATGTGTTCAATACATTTCATCTCATTTTCGTCGCTTGGACAATGGAGCTCCTTTGTAGGAAGCCAGGATTAAAGCAGATGCTGCTGCATGGATGCTTTCTACCACTCAGTCAATCGATATCCTTTAGCTTCCCAAGGAGCATAGGCCTTCAACAAACACATGCCAAGTCCTCCTATCGCGCCATCATCTCAAGTTCTTACCATGTCTTCTTCATCATTTTCACTTCTATATCCAGTTCTCTTCTCCATGTGTTTTTGGTCTACCTCTTCTTCTCTTTCCTTTAGGATTCCAGACCAAGGACTGCCTTGTAATTCTATCAACGGGTTTCCTCGATGTGTGTCATATCCATCGCTAACGTTTTCTTCTCATATCTTGTTCCGCTGGCATTTGTCTGGTTCTTGTCATAAATTCCACATCGCTTACCTTGTCAAATCATTTCAACACTTCTATTCTACGCATGTACGGTTTCTATAGGAATTTGTTATACATGATGGGGTTTTCAGCCCCATACATAACCTCATATTAATCGCCTCTGACGACAGGCTTAAGGACACATTAGTTCTATCCTTATTTGTCTCTGCACTGACTTCCTAGAACTACACGTGATGAAATTATGACGACAGGCTTGAGGAAATATTAGTTCTATCCTTATTTGTCTCCGCACAGACTTCCTAGAACTACACGAGACGAAATGAGCATCACAATGTAGGTAAACAATAAAGGTGGTTGTTGTGACAACGGAAGATAAGGTTTACAACAACAAAATTAGTAAGAAGTCAGTTTTACAAATGAGCAAAACGCTACAAACATGGGACGTTTCGGGGTTTCGCCTTCCTGTGTCGCTTATGATGTTTTGTTCATCTATTATTTTCTCACGTATTTGCCTTTTCGTCTGTAATATTCTAACAACCTATTTATATTGAACATCTTTGTCTTTTGTTTGAGACAGTGGGGACTAACTACCAATAAGTCATCATCAGCCTTGATAGAGAGTGCAGAACTTGGGCCTATGAAGGGCACAGCTGAAATTTGATCAACTGATAAATGATAATGCTGGTGATGATGATGCCATTGTGTACACTGATGGGTCTGTATGTAATCCGTGGTGAGAAATCAGGGTGGGGCTTCTCTGCTAGAGTAAAGGGCACAATCGTCGCTGAGCATAGAGAGGCTTACATGACAACAACCTCCAGCATGAGAATGGAGGTAGAGGCAACTACTGCAGCCTTAAGGTGGTTGTCTGAGACTTCATTAACAAGGGCGGGTATTGTGTCAGACTCACAATCCATGCTTCGGAAGGTCCAAAGTGGATGGCTCCGGTATGAATGGAAAACATCCATAGAAGGCTCGAATCTTCAAGAACTGGTGTAGGTTTACTGTTCTGGTCATGTAGGGGTACGCGGCAATGACAGAGCTGTTAGACTAGCTTCAAGAGCACACATAGAAGGTGCGTTGGATAAGGTAAGGGAACGAACGAACGAACGAACGAACTTTATTTTCGAAGGGTTAAGAATTGAGTCTTTGTAAGGTATGCTTAAAAAATTGCAGAGATTATCTTACTTTTGTGATAGAAAGCATCCTAATACCACATCATGGGGCCCAGAATAAATTTTTTGAAAAAGGTACAATCTTTTATGGACACCCTGTATATAGACCTTTAAAACGGAGAAACACTAGTGCTACACACGTAGCATACTTAAGTATTTTAAAATGTTAACAGTTGAAAAACTCAGGTAATCGACGGCAGTAATTATTCAATCATCACTTGAATAAGCCATTCAGATATCGACTTTAAAAAAAAACATGTATTTAACTACATATATTGAGCTCTACGTCACACTGGGGTCGCTCGGGAAACAACGCAGGAATAGAACTTCTGCTTCTTCAAATATGTCGTAATAGGTAACTAATATGAGGTTGCACATGAAGCTGGCGATCTCATCATGGAAACCAGATTGCTACAGAAACTACTGCAAGAGCACATTAATGCTTTGTGGTTAACTTTCTGCAAGAAGGCCAGCTGTAGTGGTGGTTTCATACTCCGTTCATGGGTGACAAAAAAGAAATGATAATGAAGATAAAATAAACTAGTGAGCTAAGAACATAGAAATTGTAGTAGTCAGTGAAATTACAACCGACTTTTACTCACCACCTGTTTCATGTGTGTTTGATTTAGGCGTGCTTGGAAGAACGCGTTTATTTTTTTATTTTTTATTATAACCCGCGATCCGTATGGTGCGCCAGACTGGCCTTTACTTTTACTCATTGGCGCATCCTGCGCCAGGATGATATATGCCGCATTTGAGCGGAAAATTATAGAATATCTGGCGATAGACCAGTTTAAAATAATTTCATTGCATCCAGCACACGTGTATGAACGTTTGTGAGCGAAAAAACAAAATCCTGAAGCTGACATTGTGTGCTTTACATCCGTTGTTAGAGTTGCTTTGGATCTAGTCGCAGGCCGCGTGGTACGCCCGCTTTATAAGATTCTGATATTGAACAAAACATTAGAAAATAAGTGGCCATAGAGTGTTCATATCATGTAAACACTTCCTGTGGACATCGTATTTTGAACTGGTAGCGAAATAATTATATTGGTGTTTAGTTTGTGCATACTTTTATTAAATAATGACGTCATAGGTTTATTTGTTTTCACGCAGTGTTGTCACATACATAACACTCGTAAACTATTAACGAATCAACCTCAATATATAATTTCGAAATGAATTTTAGCGATATCGGTAGCGATAATAACCAATCTTCGATTCCGATAAGGACGTTGAACGTACGTGATATTTTTAAGTAATAAATTAATTAATTTCCATGGGACAAGAATGTGTAAGTGCGATATATGTGACTTCGCAATAAAAATGTATATAAATTACAATTTTCATTTATTTTTTATCAAACTTCTTGAATTACTTGTCAACTGGATGTACAAGTATGTTTCAATTCCTGGTGTTTTACTACCAAGGGATTAAGTACAGCTGAAATATTTACGTGTATGTGCATAATTTTTATTCATTTTTTATTTTTATTTGTTATTGTTTCTACACTTCACAAGATATAACAAACAATTATAACATCACATAAGAACTCAACTTTATTTCACAACATTCTGCAGCCAATTTCCTAAAGTTTGATGCCTAATACATAAATCTACTATATTAATATATGTGTCTACTGTCTGTTTTTAAAACATTATTTGTAGAAAAAAAAAATGTCTGCATATTGGGTCCTGAGTACAACTGAAAAAAAATGCCTGGGTTAGAATGAGTCAACACCAAATGTTTGCTCGCACAGATTTTGATTAATACAATCAAACTTCCTGCACTCCTGTTCGGTTAGTAATGACACTATTTATTACGTTCAAAGAGCTATCGCTTACGACTCGCTCTTTGTCAGCCCGCGGCATCTTTGTTTTTCTCCTTGCTTTGTGTATTGTGTTATCCCTCCTCAACCCTCCATCTTGGGCAAGCAGAAATTACTAGCTGGCAACAACGTAAGTGGTAGCATTGACATTCAAAAAAGATATTTAAAATAAACAGCGTTTGGTAAAGTGTTTTGTTTTTTTACTTTTAAAAAAAATTAATTTTTTCTGTATACACGATTAAAGTAAATCAATAATGGCAGTCATTAATGAGCTATTTGTTTTAAAACGTAAACCGTTATGTGACTTTGCCCCTAATCTGTCCCATTTACATACAGTCTTATGGCAAACGTTTTTTTATTTGCGCGTTTTGTTTGTTTGTTTGTTTGTTTGTTTTTTGTTGTTGTTGTTGTTTTAACAAACGCGCTGCTTTTCAAATAAGTGATCACAGAGTAAAACGGGAGTTGGGTTTACTATTAATACGACACACAATACAAAAGTGCTGTTGCTGCGATAAATTTTATTTCACACAATGAACTACATTATATAAAACCTTTGTTACCTACACGGAATTATGTTCTGGATCATATTGACAAAATAATCAAACTTGCAATCTGCCTGTGTTTCAGGTGAGTAGACTGATAGAAGAGATGTGGTAGACGGGTTTTATCAGACAAAAGAGAAAATGCCTTCATTAGCCTTCAGGTCCACATGGAGCACATGCCTTCATTAAAGTCACCCCAAGCCTTCTTGTCATGTGCCATCAGTTCAAGATCTTTCCACCTATTCATTTTTCCTTTCATACATGTCTCCTCTGTCCTTCTCCATGTCCTGTACAAGAGGAAGTTCATAAGAAATCGCTTTGGTTAACCTATGACTCCAAGGATTTTAATCAAGCCGATAATGTGAAGCATGTATGAATACGAACTTCCATTCGTCGATTCTTTTATATTGTGTGTATATATTATCAAAAATGTTCTCAACCTTAGACACTCTACCCTCATTCCTAAAATATATGCAGCTTATGTTTTCCTCAACCTCCGACTCCCGCCGTTCTGCAGCACAATGAGGCTGTGTCATTTTTAGCAGGAAACTCGTTAAAGAGAAAAACAAAAGAAAGGTAGAAAATTGTACAGCAAATACAGTCCACGAAATACAGTTGAGATAAATATCTCGATAAAATAGTCACATGTCAGGGGGTAGAAACAGTAACATGATACTGCCAAGACACGAGAAATCGTGGAAAAAGCAAGACACCAGAGAGCGTTGGAAATGCAAGATACTAGAAGACGCAGAAATTTCAAGATACTGTACTAGAAAACGTAGAAAATGCAAGATACTAGAAAAATTAGAAAATGCAAGATATTAGAAAACGTAGAAAATGTAAGATACTATAAAACGTAGAAAATGCAAGATACTAGGAAACGTAGAAATTGCAAGTCACCAGAATTAGTAGAAAATGCAAAAAACCAGGGATCGTCGAAAACGCAGGACACTGTCGTAAAAATTAACAGTGATGCAACGTCAAAATATCTCCAATGATACAACGTAGGGATAAAAAACCAATGCGTAAGCTGCTGGAATACATGATCGCCCGCGCCGCGGGTCATCAGGTGTTAAAATTGAAGGCAAAACGGAACGAGGATCAAAAGACAAAAATCTGACTGAACGCGTACTTGAACTAGCGAGGTTAATGGACGCAAATTGGTGGGGCAAGGAGGAAAAGTCACGTTTCTCTCCCCCCGCCCGCCCCACCCCCCCCCCCCCCCCCCCCCCCCCCCCCCCCCCCCCCACCCCCCCCCCCAAGTTGACATAAAGTAAGGAATTCGACAGAAGGGACCTTGGATATGATACGCCACAGTCATTTATTGGACGCTTTTGCGATACCAAGCCATTTATTTGAATTCAGCGGCAAACGCAGATGTTTGAAATATTACAAAATTCAAAAAGTAACTTTTTCTTAATATTAATGTTAGGAATATAAAAAATTAGCTGGCCGGATGGCCCATTCTGAGCAGTGAAATAATATACTTTCATTTATACAGACGGACAGATAATAAGAAAGATAATGACAAAAGACGGTGTTGTTCACATCAGCGAAAGACTGCATTGAATCAAACATGCCACTATTTGCACAAAATTCGCAACCTTGAGACTCAAGTGTTCAAATTTAGTTAGAATGCAAGAGGGGGGGAGTAGCGGACAGTAGTGGCTAAAAATAACTTAGGAGGCAGGTTCGTGCAGTTTTACATGTGTTAGTCCAAAAAAAACAAGTGAAATTGTGGGAAAAAGATAAATTGTGACCGACGTACATTTTAAAAATTGAGATGTACTTTTGACTTTTTTGGGAAAAGATAAAATGTGACGGACGTACATTTGAGAAAATAAGATGTAATTTTGACTTTATTTTCAAATTTTGAATTGAAAAGCTTGGTCTTCTGATCTGATTGGCCAACGCATTTTATATTAGCGGGATAGAGACGCACATTTTTGCCATTCGACATAAGTCTGTCCAGTAACACATTCATTAATTGTAGTGGTGATTTCCCAGAAATAATACATAATATTCAGTGGGACACCATACTATAGCCAGCAGCTCTGCAGAGTTTTGCTAGCACTTATTTACTGTGTACTATATTCATATTTCTGAGCTGTGAGTTTCAGTTGGCACCAAGGTGGTGTCAAACGAGTTGTTGATTTTACCCGAGTGGATCCGTGCAGTAACCTTGTGTCAGAGCAGCCTATTATTGCCCCCAAGCACGGAGAGGTGGGGCCACCAGACCACTATTATTGCCCCCAAGCACGGAGAGGTGGGGCCACCAGACCTCAGCACCAGAGCTACATCTTCAAAGTTGAGTGAGCCTCTGGTCTGCTGAGAATTCACCAACTCAATATAGTTACTAACAATCCCATAAAATTCCTGCAATTTACTGGACACTGTGTAGTCAATATAGACTGGAGTGATGAGGCCACCCCAACAGCACAACCATTAAACGGTCTCCCAAATTAGATGACTACTATAAACATTAATAAAACTAAATAGTCTAGTAACA
This sequence comes from Oreohelix idahoensis, assembly GCA_024509875.1. Lineage (NCBI taxonomy): Eukaryota > Metazoa > Mollusca > Gastropoda > Stylommatophora > Oreohelicidae > Oreohelix > Oreohelix idahoensis. The sequence continues at coordinate 765,771 of JAMPIV010000236.1, forward strand.
TACATATGTACACTCTTGCATTTATTATGTAATATTCCATGCATTTTTTTCATAATTTCTAAATCTTTTATAAGTTCTGGTCAAAATAAAACTTGATCCAGAACAAAATAAAATGTAAGAAAATTTCTATCAAAAATTGTACACACTTGAGTTAGTTCAGTGTATTATAACATTTGTTAATATTATTAGACTTTGTAAATATCTGTGTGTGTGTCTATAACTATCACACCACATTACATATCATTACCCTAGACATTTAACGTAGCCACATTCATTAGAACACAAAAAAAAAAAAGATAAGTGTGAGGTCGTAGTGGTAGCGAGAAGGGCCTTCTGACAATTCACAGTTACCTATTATCTCAGGAGCCTTCACAGCTGACCTCATGCATCACACGTAGTACCATCACCACCATACAATACCATCAAACCCACTACATATATTGGGGTCTCTTTGTCCCGGGATAATTAGCCCATTAAGTATATTAGGATCTCCTGGTGGGAGAAATATTGTAAAATTCCCTTAAAATTCAAAGTGTCCCTGCAAATAAAAGTTGGTGAATCTTCACAGCCAGTAATTAGTTAATTATTTAATTAGAATTAGTTAGACTATAGTAATTAGAAGTTCTTTAGAGGTTAGAGATTATCTTGTATATTATTATATTGTCTAAAAAGTATGGCGGAGCTGGCAAAATTCAGATCAGCTGCTGTGCTGTCGGCAAAGGAGATGGGAATGGAGGGTCAGATTTTAATTCAACATGTAACGGCTGAATGTGATAAATATATTGAACGGGAAGAAAGGAGATTAGACAAAGAGGCTGAAAGAAAATTAGAGTCCGAACGGTTGGCTGAAGAGAAGATGTTACAAATTGAGGCTGAGACTAAGAGGTTGCAGATTGAGGCTGACAAAGAGGCAAAGGCATTGGAGGCCGAAGAAAAACGACAGCAAAGGGAGGCAGAAGATAAAAGGTTGCAAAGGGAGCACGAATTACAACTAAGGGAGCTGGAGCTACAAGGCCCGGTCCCTGAAAATGGTGCCAGCCCTTTTGCCTCAAATGCTACGCCCAGTCTGGGAGCCTCAAACTCAGCTATGGGGTTTCATTTAGACCATTTTGTTGAAAAAGACGATGACATAGAGGGGTACCTAGGACGTTTTGAGTTATTAGCTACTACATATGGGTTAGAGAGAGAGAGGTGGAGTTTAAAGCTATCACAGGGACTGAGAGGTACTTCTTACGAAGTCTTTGCAAAAATGCACAGAGAAGACCAGGAGAATTATGACATGTTAAAGCAGGCTTTGTTATTGAGGTACGAAAAAAATGGGGAATTTTATCGTAAGAAATTTAGAAATGCCAAATTGTTGTCTGGGGAGACATACCACCAATTCTCTGCCAGACTAGAAACCTATTTGGAGAAATGGACTGCTCTGGGGAAGACCCAAGATCTTAAAGAAATGATCATGATTTAGCAATTGAGAGAGTCCATGGCTCCAGACATGAGAAAATTTCTCATGGAACAAGGTGCAGAGAAGTTGGGGGAGGTTTTAAATGTCGCTGAGAGGTATCAGGCAGCCCAGGCAGAGGTAAGTGGTGCTAAAAAGAAGCACATAGATAATTTTAAAGCTCCACAGCAATTTAATAAATTTGATAATAGGGAGCAGGGGAATAAAGGTAGGACAAACTTTGAACGGCCAAGAAATAACTACAGAGACAGAAACTCACAGTTCAATGACCAAAAATTCAATGAAAGAAAACCGTTGAACCAAGGAAAAAGATGGTGTAAATGGTGCAAGAAGGATAACCATAACACCGAATTTTGTAGAAGGAAACCTTCAAACATTGCTGCAATGAAGTCGGGGACGCAAAGATTAAAGGTTAATCCTAATGGACAACAGGAACCTTATCACCCCCCAGTTTGTGAGGATGTTATTTGTAATGGTGTCACCATAAGGTGCCTTTATGATACAGGTTTGGATTATGATTCAGTTGTGAAGTCTAGCCTAGTGGACCCAAGTCAGTATACCACAGAAACAGTGGAAATACAAGGGGCAACTAAGGACATACCACTCATGACACTTCCCATCGCAAGGATAACGGTGAAAACTCGCTATGTGGAAGGAGAAATCAGAGCAGCAGTGATAGATGAACCAATCTACCCTCTGATATTGGGGTGTAGATACGTCTTCTTGGGGAATCCCGAGAGACCTGTGATCATGGCGACAGTGCAGACCAGGTCACAGAAGAAGGAGGAAGAAGGTGAACCTATAAATGCTCATCCAGAGGAGATGAGGAAGGCGCAGGCTGAGGATAGGACACTCAAGCCATGTTTTAAAAAATTGCCCAAATGCCATACACCTCCGAGCAAGGGGGAATATTTCATGAAGCACAAACTCATATACAGGAAGGCCGGAACTGGAACAAATGGTCACAACCAGCTGGTTCTTCCCACTTCATATAGAGATAAAGTGATGGAACTCGGGCATGCGATTCCCTTCAGTGGTCACATGGGGATCAGCGCCACAGGACAGCGTATAGCTTGTCATTACTTCTGGCCAGGGATAACGGAGGATATAAAAAGATATGTCAAATCCTGCCCAGAATGTCAAGGGTAGCTCCAAAGCACTGGACTGCTCCTGCAACTCTAGGGGAAATGCCCATAGTGGGAACACCTTTTGAGAGGGTTGCAGTGGATATTGTAGGACCTCTCACTCGGACCAAGAGGAGGAACTGTTACATCCTTACTCTGGTGGACACTTGTTCTATGTGGGGAGAGGCGGTAGCCCTGCCGTCAATTGATTCAAAACATGTAGCAGAGGCACTACTTACAATATTTACCCGATTAGGATTCCCGCATCAAATCTTAACGGATAATGGTTCTCAGTTCAAGGGGAAACTAACGGAAGAAGTTTTTAAGCTATTTCAAGCCAGACACTTTCATTGTAGTCCGTACCATCGGCAAGGGAACGGCCAGGTAGAGAGGTTCAACGGGACTCTCATTTCTATCCTGAGAAAGCTGGCACACGAAAAACCGGATCTGTGGGATCAATTCCTGCCCGCCGCATTGTTTGCGTACCGGGAGGTACCACATAGTTCAACCGGGATGGCTCCCGCAACTCTGCTATTTGGGAGGCCAATAAAAGGTCCATTAGAAGCTCTATTAAGGACCTGGACAGATGAGAAGGCGGAAGAGACTGTTACCTCATCTTATCAATACGTGAACGAACTGACCACTCGTTTGAAAGCTGGATGGAAACTGGCAAATGATAATTTGAAACAAGCCAGGAAGAAACATGCAGCATATTTTAATAGGAAGGCAAAGGACAGAGAACTGGCAGTCGGAGAGAAATTGCTGCTTCTACTACCCGGTAGCCAGAATAAATTACAAATTGGATGGCAAGGTCCATATACGGTTCTAGAGAAGGTGTCTAGAACAAACTATAAAATTGACAAAAAGGGGAAGGAGAAAGTTTATCATGTAAACCTGTTAAGGAAGTATCTGGACAGACCACTCCAGGAAAGCACCCCCTTACTGACCTTAGCTATCGCAACTCAAATGCAAAAGGAACCACTCACCTCACATGAATACCCATTACATCCTTGTGAAACAGCCGCACAGGTAAAAGTCAGTAAGCACCTGACTAAAAACCAGAGGGAGAGAGTTCAACAGGTTCTGGAGGAACATACAGATGTATTAACAGATAAACCAGGACATACAAATTTGCTACAGTATGACATGAAACTGGTAGACTCAAACCCAATCTGTATGAGAGCCTATTCTATTCCGTTCGCGAAGGAGAAGGCATTGAAGGAAGAAATAGATTATTTGTTGAAGGAAGGGATCATTTCACACAGTGAATCATCTTTTAGTTCTAGTGTCGTATTGCTGAGAAAACCGTCTGGGGAACACAGACTGTGCATAGATTACAGGAAACTGAATGCTGTCACAGAAGGACAAGTGGATCCATTACCAGACACAAAACAGTTATTTGCCAGACTGAACAAGGCAAAATACTTTTCAAAGGTGGATCTTAGTAAAGGCTATTACCAGATCCCGGTGAAGCCTGAAGTGAGACCTTATTTGGCTTTTAGCACTTCAGATGGACATTATGAATTCAACATGCTACCATTCGGACTGAAAAATGCTCCGAGTGTATTTTCAAGGATGATGCGCAAATTGTTGGATCCCCTGAATAACCCATGTATCACGAATTTCATGGATGATATTCTCGTCGCCACAGAGACATTTGAAGAACACATTGAAGCTCTAGAAATGTTATTTAATAGGCTTAGGGAGGCGAACTTAACTGCTAGGCCAACAAAATGTTGCATTGGATGCAAAGAGTTGGAATTCTTGGGACACACGGTATATCAGGGTAGCATGACCCCTGATCCTAAGAACTTGGAAAAACTGCAGAGAGCACCTAGACCACAATCAAAATTAGAGTAATGGCAGGCGTAAGGAGAGATTTTGTCTACGTGTATCACTGGTTTTAGAACTTGCCGTAGGCATGTTTTCAGGTGGGGAGATGTGTCGTAAAAATTAACAGTGATGCAACGTCAAAATATCTCCAATGATACAACGTAGGGATAAAAAACCAATGCGTAAGCTGCTGGAATACATGATCGCCCGCGCCGCGGGTCATCAGGTGTTAAAATTGAAGGCAAAACGGAACGAGGATCAAAAGACAAAAATCTGACTGAACGCGTACTTGAACTAGCGAGGTTAATGGACGCAAATTGGTGGGGCAAGGAGGAAAAGTCACGTTTCTCCCCCCCCCCCCCCCAAGTTGACATAAAGTAAGGAATTCGACAGAAGGGACCTTGGATATGATACGCCACAGTCATTTATTGGACGCTTTTGCGATACCAAGCCCTTTATTTGAATTCAGCGGCAAACGCAGATGTTTGAAATATTACAAAATTCAAAAAGTAACTTTTTCTTAATATTAATGTTAGGAATATAAAAATTAGCTGGCCGGATGGCCCATTCTGAGCAGTGAAATAATATACTTTCATTTATACAGACGGACAGATAATAAGAAAGATAATGACAAAAGACGGTGTTGTTCACATCAGCGAAAGACTGCATTGAATCAAACATGCCACTATTTGCACAAAATTCGCAACCTTGAGACTCAAGTGTTCAAATTTAGTTAGAATGCAAGAGGGGGGGAGTAGCGGACAGTAGTGGCTAAAAATAACTTAGGAGGCAGGTTCGTGCAGTTTTACATGTGTTAGTCCAAAAAAACAAGTGAAATTGTGGGAAAAAGATAAATTGTGACCGACGTACATTTTAAAAATTGAGATGTACTTTTGACTTTTTGGGAAAAGATAAAATGTGACGGACGTACATTTGAGAAAATAAGATGTAATTTTGACTTTATTTTCAAATTTTGAATTGAAAAGCTTGGTCTTCTGATCTGATTGGCCAACGCATTTTTATATTAGCGGGATAGAGACGCACATTTTTGCCATTCGACATAAGTCTGTCCAGTAACACAGTCATTAATTGTAGTGGTGATTTCCCAGAAATAATACATAATATTCAGTGGGACACCATACTATAGCCAGCAGCTCAGCAGAGTTTTGCTAGCACTTATTTACTGTGTACTATATTCATATTTCTGAGCTGTGAGTTTCAGTTGGCACCAAGGTGGTGTCAAACGAGTTGTTGATTTTACCCGAGTGGATCCGTGCAGTAACCTTGTGTCAGAGCAGCCTATTATTGCCCCAAGCACGGAGAGGTGGGGCCACCAGACCACTATTATTGCCCCCAAGCACGGAGAGGTGGGGCCACCAGACCTCAGCACCAGAGCTACATCTTCAAAGTTGAGTGAGCCTCTGGTCTGCTGAGAATTCACCAACTCAATATAGTTACTAACAATCCCATAAAATTCCTGCAATTTACTGGACACTGTGTAGTCAATATAGACTTGAGTGATGAGGCCACCCCAACAGCACAACCATTAAATGGTCTCCCAAATTAGATGACTACTATAAACATTAATAAAACTAAATAGTCTAGTAACATACATATGTACACTCTTGCATTTATTATGTAATATTCCATGCATTTTTTTCATAATTTCTAAATCTTTTATAAGTTCTGGTCAAAATAAAACTTGATCCAGAACAAAATAAAATGTAAGAAAATTTCTATCAAAAATTGTACACACTTGAGTTAGTTCAGTGTATTATAACATTTGTTAATATTATTAGACTTTGTAAATATCTGTGTGTGTGTCTATAACTATCACACCACATTACATATCATTACCCTAGACATTTAACGTAGCCACATTCATTAGAACACAAAAAAAAAAGATAAGTGTGAGGTCGTAGTGGTAGCGAGAAGGGCCTTCTGACAATTCACAGTTACCTATTATCTCAGGAGCCTTCACAGCTGACCTCATGCATCACACGTAGTACCATCACCACCATACAATACCATCAAACCCACTACAGACACCATAGATAGTAAAAAAAAAATAATCAGGACACGACAGATTGAAAAATAAGCAGGACACCAAAGATTGTAGGTAACGCAAGACACCAGAGATAGCTGAAAATTTAAGATACCAGAGATCATAGCAAATGCAAGAAACCAGAGATCGTAGAATGTGCAAGAAACCAGAAATAGTTTAAAATATAAGATACCAAAAATCAAAGAAAATGTAAGACACCAGAAGTCATAGCTAACGTAAGATACAAGGAATCATTGAAAATTTTAGACCCAGAAATCATAGAAAATGTAAGACACCAAAAATCGTAACAAATGTAAGACACTAGAAATCATACACAATTTAAGACACCAGAAATCATACACAATTTAAGACACCAGAAATCATACGCAATTTAAGACACCAGAAATCATAGAAAATTTAAGACACTAGAAATCAGAAAATTTAATACACCAGAAATCATAGAAAATGTAAGACACAATTAATCATAGAAAATTTAAGACACAAGAAATCATAGACAATTTAAGACACCAGAAATCGTAGAAAATTTAAGACACCAGAAATCATAGACAATTTAAGACACTAGAAATCATACACAATTTAAGATCCCATTACACGCCCATTGAGACATATTGGGAATATGGTGTTAGGCCCATATTTTTTGAACATCGGCACACTAGTGGTGATGTGGTCAGCATCATGCCGGCCGCCTTAACCTTCCTAGAGTTGCTCTGGTACCAAATTCATGAGGCTGGTTGACCCCAAAGCCGTTTGCAATCTAAAAAATCCCGCCTAAACTGGGGATCGAACCATGGACCACCTAGCTAGGAAGCTAGTGCACTAACCACTAAATAACACGATTTAAGACACCAGCAATTATTGAAAATGTAAAACACCAGAAATCAAAGAAATTTAAGACACCAGAAATCGTAGCAAATGTACGACACGAGTGTCGCACATTGGCAGTAAATTTGAATTTTCCAATCCGTCCCAGTCCCTCTCCTGGCCTTCCTCTTTAAATTTTTCTATTCTTACTGGCTATATGAACTTTAGATTTTAAATTCTTCTATAGCGGCCGTATTCTTATTATTTTCCGCTCAGACACCCCCCCCCCCACCATTCTCCCTCCCCCCCAACCATCCCACCCTAAGGACAAGGAGTGTCTGGCTTTTGATTTCGCTTCTGGCCCTCATTATAAATTCGGTGCTCACCAGCGTACGATAACATTGCATACGACACGCCTGCGTGCATGTTTGTAGTACGCCAGCCCAGGGGACGTTCCTTACACGTAATAGTGTTTTGACCACTCTAGCCGATGCACGATTGGCAGCCTTAATAAACGGTCTCTTGTAGTTGAGCGGCGCAGAGAGTTAACCCTTTGAAAGCTGGGTAACGTTAGAAATTACAGGGAATTTTGGTGTCTCTGATGTAGATTCTAGACTAATGTTTATGTTACTCGGGGTTACGCTAGAAATCGTAGTGACCCGATGATAACGAGCCATAGTGGCTACCAGTTGATAAGGTCTACTCCTTGATAAAGAGCAGTGTTGATATGGTCTAATCTTCGGTCACCAGTGTTGCTTGGATGATTGCAATCGTGTTCGAAGAGTGTTGTCAAACATGAAGACAACAAAAGGTCAACTCGACCTACGCAGTGGTGTATTGATTTGGAGTGAGGATACAACAGTACGCGAATGCTGGAAAATGTTCTGAGAGTTGACAGTAGGGCAATCTCACTCACTCGTGGCAGGAAGTGTAAGACGAACTACTGTTTACGTTTTCTTGTATTTAATGGACACACACTTCGACGGCACAGGAACAGGAAACAGGTTGGCATAAATCATAATAATGTTGATCAATGAAATACCCTATCACATGGGCATTCATGTTGCATAACAGTACAAATGGAATGTCAGTAGACAAGCACTCCGTCGTTCTCTTCTTCTCGATGATTGAAAATATAGAATTCAAAATGGCTTCTACCTCCCTAGTGAGTTGTCGCTCTCCAGCCCAGCGATACAAACTATGGAAGCACAATCAACCCCCCCCCCCCCCCCAAAGCGGGAGCGATCTAGATTTCATAACTTCCAATATCTTATTATGTCCATCTTACATGTTCGGGCCCTCATTGTTGTCATATGGCTAGTGTGAACATCAGATCTCTTTCTATCCTCTAGATGACTATTGACTTCATCACATAGAATATGGTTGCTGTCGCTTTCGGCTCGCCTAGGGTGTGAGATCCTCCCGAATGAAATGTCAATCTTCTCGATCTAGGACCGACCACCCCCAACGTTAACATTACATCTAAAACGTACAAACCCCCGTTTATTTACCTTACACACGATCTGGTTCATCAAAATTAACCAAATCGCCCTCCAAAGGTAACAGCTTCATATCAAGTAAAATTGCGTCTTTCACCGCTTACTACCTTGGGCTGCATCTAAGAAATTCACTATGCAATTTTGATTCCTGCCCTAACTTCCTTACACCGGCTCGTAAGCATTATCCAGTCTAGGGTTAAGTAAAAGTAAGTAAACGTTCAAGGAATAATAACACCTGCTCTGGTCCCAAAAAATTACTCCATTGGAGCGATTGAATGATAGAGATCATTACTCACATGATTATGCTCCTAAAGGAGGACTACCTCTTTCTGCTTCCCCCATTAATTATAGAACGACTCACCTCTTTTTTCCGGCACCGACAGGGAAGCTAACAAAAGCCACCCTCCCTCAAGCACCCCAAACAAGGCGCCGGAGCCGCGGGTGGAGACATTTCCCTCCACCATACTCCCCTAGCGACACATCCCGCCGCCCGAAATCGAACCGACCGCCTAGCACCCTCGAACCCCCGCGAAACCCACTCCAACCCTCCCCCCGACCACGCCTGCCGTTAAACGGAACTTCCCCGAACCACCGCCGAAACACCCCCCCGCACCTTACCACGATCCTCACACGTCAACCACCGACACCCCCGACACCCGCGAAAGACGAACACCCCCCGACCCCGCCCTCCGAGCCGACCAACCCCGCAACCGAAACCCACCACCCGAACGCCCCGACGAAACAACTCATATTGACCCAAGTATTCGAACTAACACGAGACTAGATATAGTAAGATATTAGTTTCGACTCATCGACAAATACAAAGATATCTATTATAGATAATTAAAACAGGTACTCCGGTCCTCCCCCTACATAGACAAGAAATACACCCAATTATAGATTCGGAGTTACACATTAGAATAATTCCTGAAGCAAAGAACAAGAATAAGAAAGAAAGAAAGAAAAGAAGAAGAACAAAAAGACAAGAAGAAGACAAGATTAAGAACACAACAGAACAATCTACATTTCTAAACAAAACAAACTAAACAGAATAACTCAGGTATTCACTACTATCTATTATTTATTTTCTAGATCGCTGTAGTAAAATAAACCTAGGCATCTTCACTACGCTGAAGTCTCTCGACCTTATTCACGGAAAGATAAACATCACCAAGAACCGAACTCTTCATACACTCACAGCAGGACATGACATCCCACATACGACTAACTCTGAATTCCTGTCCACTTAGCACATGAGCAACACATGGGGAAAAGACTGGACAAAATCTGTCGGCAGGATGGGGATTGGCGGATTTAGTAAATACGACCCACCACTGCAACTTCAAAACGAATAATATATTTTTATTCATGAAGGTAATAAAATTATCATTTCTATTACCTTTTGTTAACCATAGCGTAGACACTTACCCATTAGCTACTCTGTGACCTGCCGCCACTCACAAAACACGATATATTGTGGCAAAAGCACTACCACACCCCCCCCCGGGCGGACAATAAAAAATAAAACAACAAAATTAACAGATAAAATAAAAAATAAAATAAATAATAAAAAACAAGCTAAAAAAATATAAAAAAAAAAAAAATAATGAAAATCATACTATTTTTTTTTTTTTTTTCATCTGAGATGCAAACCATTACAAATAGGCCAAACTCACAAACCCACAAACCCACCAGCAAACCAATCGCCCTACAATACTGCCAGCCAAGAATGTGAACTATCTGGTCAAATTTGAATTTACAAAGCCAAAAATTAAGGCACGCATATCAGTCCATGAAATCTACTATGGACTCGACTGGGTGAGATCAGGAGAGGAATAATCTCAATCCTCTCAAAGATGAAGAAAAGAAGAAGAAACGCATTTCCTCTTAAGCATAAACTGTTCTTCCAGGGAGGTTTCCCCGGACACGGTGCCCGGCTACCCAACATGCATATCTACAAATTGCTGGCAAATGCCAAAGGGACACCATGCCAATTATAACCAATTTCCAATATTTTTAAGACACACTATACCAAAAAGTACATTGATTGGACCAAAAAAGGAAATAAAGTCTATCAACGAGTATCGGAAACATTAAAATATAAACTTATTTAAATACTTATATATTTTAACTATTATTATATATAGGTATCTATATATACTATATATATCTTTATAAATATATCATTATATATATATATATTATATATTTATATATTACTATATATCAATGAACGTAAACTGATAGTATTGTGATAGACAATCACCTATTATTACACAAACTAATCTATAATGTGTATTTTAATCATGATATGAGAAAATGAAAAAAATGTTTGTCGTGTTGTGGAAGTGTTATTAGAAGACGTTCCATAAAGAACATACTCAACTGTATTAGGTGGATAATCATCGTGGTGCATCTAGACAAAATCTGTTCTGCCATCAAATTATATGTTCCACGCGGATAGCTCTCTTCTCTTCTAAAAATTTTTTACTCCTCGAAGATAGCAAATGTAAGCATATCGATAGACCTCGAGCTCTTCAAATCTGTAAGAGCCATCAGTATTACCCGTAGAGAGCTGGTTCTGATCGGTTTCTATTAATGAAAATGTGATGCGCTACCTCCCCTAGAAGGGAATACTTTATTGTAAGTTTGCAGTATTGGACCAAACCCCATAAGCCAATAGTTTTCACGAGTCCTCTTCTACAAACCGGTAATAACTTCCTTTCTTGCAGCATCTAATGTTTTCTTTTAGAGAGATTATAACATTACTACTGGATGCATTGAGTTCCAGAGTTCATCTTGCATTTTTGTGTACACTAGACTTCCAAATATTCCAAGATCGGATGTAAAGCGTCATACCACTACGAAGAACAAAATGTATCCCTTTTCAGATAGTAGGGTAAACACTAAATTAGGTAGGGGTGTTGAAAACAAATTTCATAGATACTTATACCAAAGGAGGAATATTTGAGCAGAGCATTACGAGACCAGTGGCTAGTGTGATCCATCATTAGGGTGAACCCTTTTTTTTAGTAGTTGTAGGAAAGAGAGAACTGACACATCGATCTAGCACATAGAGGATTAGATTCCAGAACATCGAATCTTCCGATTTACAATGAATAAGGACTTACTTAAGAGAACCTTAATGAGACTTTCGCACGTTGCTTTTTTTAGATCTTAGGAATAGAGATGAAGTGTGTTAATAGTATTATAGGTGATATTATGGTCTCTCCTCTGTCCTTTAGGAAAACAATGACCCAACTTCGATGGCCTCCTTCCTAGGGAAAGAAAAATTTCGCTCTTAAAAAACCACAATGCAACCAGGCTTTTAGAGGGTTTCGCTTGTAAGGTTATACTCCGCGGTAAAGTTAGATAGGTTAAATGTTTCAAACAAACCCGCCGACCCGAATAGTGATCTTTCCCAAGTTATCGCTGAAGAGAGCCAGATGTGTCTAGGTAACGCGGAATGACATCCTGGACACGATAAGGATACGCGATTTCGGACGCGATACATGCGCTATCGAATGTTTGCGGGTGGTGCGTTTCATAGGCGGCCGATAAGGCACAATGAAAAATTCCAATTGAAAAAAAGGGCCATCTAGGGGATTAGAATAACAGTAGATAAGCAAGTAAATGGTTTGGGCGCATGTCCGACTAAAGGAACTTGCCAACTACTCCTTTAGGAACAAATCTCAGTGTGTAGTGAAAAAATGAGTATCTCTTGATAGTAAGCCTCAAGTAATGTATTAGCTCTTCTAGCAAAGGCATCACGGTTCAGCATTCGAACTTTCGTAACTCTTGAATTCAAATTTGTGATAGTCCAACGCGCAAAGTACGTTATGTTATTGTCTTTGTTTTTTCCGATACAATAACCATTCGGCTGTAGAGTTTATGCAGAAAGTGGATGGTGTTCAATATAACTTTTTAAAGTCTATCAATCATCATCCAACTTGCCTTATCCCTCAAACTGTGCTACTGTGAAAACTTGTATAGAGTATAGGGATTAAGTTGATCTTGACCTTAATAGGATTCATGGTCACGTTAGAATATTGTCATGTTCAAATGACATGAGTTTGGACTCGCAGCGGTGGGAGATGCGAGAGAGTGAAAAGGGGGCACTCAAGGATAGGACAGAGGTTCGCGTGGGATAAAAGATGAAGGAGAGTTATACAAATAGCCGAAATTATTGTCCAGCTAAATCTACCTAGAGACAAATCCGGGGAAAGAAACAGTAAACGTTTTTTCCATGATTCACTAGAATGAAGTGGTAAAAAATCATCGTGAAGCGGAAGATTAACATCCGAAAAAACGAGGATGATTTATCATTGAAAAACTTGTTTCCTCTTCTCATTATCCTGTATTCTACGGACAAGTGATGAGTAAATGAACCATGTTTGTGACTGTGTGAGAATCGTCCGTTCGCCTGCAGAAAATCGTCAGGTAATTGTAAATTAATCCGGGACGTTCATATGGAATTCTCCGTAAGCATATTGAATGTGGACGGTTTTATGCTTTACTCACATCCAATATCGACATATGTAGTTCAACATCGGAAAATTTTCGAGTATTATTATTATACGTACATGGACCTTTCCAAGAAATAATAAGAAGTCGTGTTTTCCCTACAAGGTAGCAAAAACAAATGCTTTACTTGTCACCAGGACAAAGTTGTCGGGTAAGGTTTTCCTTTCTTATTGGCAAATTGTCTTTGCCTTCTGCTTAGCAAAGGTCAGAAGAAGAAGAAGTTGCCAATTTGCATGCGTTTCGATAATCTTTTTGTCCTCAGCGCGATGACATATATCGTAAGAAGATTTTTGTGTCATCGGTAATATTATCAGCGGTTATGAGATCATGAAGCAAAGACATAGGGCCACGCGCGGTCGCGAGGATGGTACACCAAGCGCCAAAGACAAGTTCAAAGGGAGTCCAAGGGGAAACTCCTGTAATGTTCATTGGGGACCTCTCTGTACAGCGAAGAGGGCCGCGGGTAAAACCCTGTTCTCCAGTCTTGAGGATGATCCTCAGTTATCTTCCCTAGTAAGTTTTTAAGTGTTCTATTAAGGCGTTCGACCATACCATTAGACATTGGATGGTAGATACTACTTAAAGATCTATCTATCTGCAGAGTAGACATTACTTGAGACATGGTATCTGATATTAGTTGGGTGCCATGGTCTGACAATATCTCGCCGGGGAACCCCAGACGAGAAAATATAAGCCAAAGAGCATCTGCAATATCAGCAGTAGTAATGCTCTTCAGAGGAATAGCCTCTGGCCAACGTGTGCACATATCAACACACGTCAAGATAAACTGATGTCCTCTGGCAGACTTGATCTTAAATGGACCAATTATGTCTATGGCCATTTTCTGAAATGGTCGAATAGGAATGTCTGCAGCCTGATGAATTGGTGCAGCATGGCGTGTGGACCTTTGGATTTAACTTCCTGACATACTTTACAAGATCGACAATAAATCCGTATGTCCTTGTTCACAAAAGGCCAAAAGAAAGCCGCAAGAACTCTTGACTTTGTACGGGAAAAACCCATATGTCCAGCACACTGAGAGTCGTGAGCGTGCTGCAAAATTTTAACTCTCAAATTCTTGGGAACAAGATTCTGAGAATGACTTGACTTAGCGGAGTCTTGCACCATACGTACAAGTACGCCATTCTTCATTGTAATCCAAGATTTACGCTTTGTATCTTTATTTGGATCACCTTTTGTTGCAAGAGTGAAGAATTTCTTTAGAGTCGGATCATCTTCTTGCTGTTCAATAAATGAGTCACGAGAAATTACCAAGGGATCATCTTGGTTATGCACTTCATTATCTTCAGTAGATGAAGTTTGAGGCATATTAAGAGCCTGAGCTCTAGTGACTACAGCATTAGCAGTTTGCATATTTTGTTTTTCCCAAACGGAAATTTGTTGTGGAGTGCATTCTTTGACTCCGTGAATACGACCGATGATAAGATCAGCGATCGGATTCGGCAGAAGACATGCGTGTACATCTCCTGTAAAGAAAGGAGTAGCAATCCTAATGATAGCAGTAGAGTATTTCTCTAAGGTGCCGCCAAATGTTACACATTTGACTACTTTTCCAGTGGCACGAGAAGGATCTAAATTGACTGCCTAACACCAATTGTGGTGCATCCAGAATCAAAAAGAACTGAGACTGGATTGTCATTTACTAAACCTTTATGTAAGACAACATAACCTCTTCCATCATGCGCCACTGACGCAGGAAGAGCGGGAAGAGGATGGCCACAACTTAAAGTGGACACCATAGTTGGTTCAAATAATGTTTTGCATTGGGGGCACTGAGATGCTCTCCCAAAATCAAAAGCGGAACATGCCATATTATTAGAATCATTATTATCTTTAGTCTGTTTATAGGCTTCATGTGACTCTTGCTGTGCAGAGTTTGTCTGATAATGTGATTTATGTTTTTTGTATTGTGATCTACCTCGATTATTATTGCCTCTGTAATCATTATTGTTTCCTCTATTGTAACCCCTATTTGGGTTTGAGTCATAGTTCTCATGGTTACCATTATCATATTCATTATAATGAGTATCTCTATAACTATGGTCTTGCTGTCTCCATGATGGATGACTTGGATAGTTTCTATAATGACTTCCTCTGCGGAAATTTCTATAATTATGACCACCTCTGTATCGAGGGCTGTCAGCTTGTCTCCAGTTCTTCGCAGAAGAACCCTGAAATGATTGGTTACCTTGGTTTTGATAACTATTATGGTTACTTTTTTTCTCCAAACCTGTTTTGTGGTCCCTGAAATTTGTGTGAGTAATTAGAATTGTATGGTGTTGCTGAAGCAACCGGCATACTCTCTTTAATCTTAGTGTTGCTAAGAGTTACGTCAGGGTGTGCCGTGACGTATTGGTCACAATATTCTTGCATTTCTTTTAGTGTCTTGGGTTTACGCTCATGTAGGAATTCAAGGAATGGTTTATTAACACTTGACATAATCTTGTCCCTGAGAAACAAGTCCATAAGGGCTTCATGTGTCTTTTCTGTTTTGGACAACTCAATCCAACGGTTAAATGTAAGACGTGTCCTTGCAATGAATTCTGAGAATTCTACCCCTGATTCAGGTACCATTTTCTTAAACAAAATACGGTAACCTTCCTCTGTTAATTAATATTTTTTCAATAAGGCTGCTCTAATAACATCATAATTATCCTTGTCAGCCTCTTCAACCAAACTTAAACTAGTCAGAGAATCACCTTTCAAATTTTCTGATAATTGGTTAGCATATTGTGATTTATCCACATTATGAGCTCGACAAGAGCGTTCAAAACGATCCAGCCAGAATGTAATATCGTCACTGGAAGGATTGAACGCTGGTACCTTGACCTTATAAGTAAAGGGTTTACCACTATTACCATTTGACTGATTAACATTACTCATATTTGTCAATTTCAATTTTTCTAACTCAAATGCTAAAAGTTCTTTTTGATGTTTATGTTCTCTCATTGCTTTTCTCTCCTCAGCTTCTCTGTCTAATCTCCTTTCTTCAGCTTCTAATTTTTTTTCTTCCATTTGAAGCTTTCTCTCCTCAGCAGCAGTTTTTTTCTCCTCAGCAGCAGCTTTTCTCTCCTCAGCTTGCATCTGCAATCTTAAATTCTCAGCATCTATCTTCTTTTGTTCAACTTCTGCTTTCTATATATTTTCCTCTTTTTGCTTCTTTTCTTCTGACTTTAATACCATGGCAAATTGAGCAGTTGCAAACTCCTCTAATTCCTTACCAGACTTATCAAGGGATTTCCCTTGTGCAATAAAGTATTCCAATGTAGACATGATGTCTAATAATGATAGCAATCACTTGAAACAATAATGTAATCTATTACCAAGTAAACAGGAACAAGTTCTAAATGAACTTGATTAATTAGCTCACAATCCCAATCTCTGTTGGAAACAAGCCTTTAAATAAGGTCTTGTATAATCAACTGAAACTAAAGCTATGAACTTTTCTAACGAGACCTTTGATATCATCTTGAACGGGGAAAAACTACAGAAAGTTGAAAGTTTCAATTATTTAGGCAGTAAAATGACTCAGGATGGTGACACAACAAGAGAAATCCATACTAGAATTGCTTTGGCAGCTAGCGCCTTCAATAGATTATCTAACATTTGGAAATTACGATCATTGAATATACATACCAAGCTTCGTCTGTTAAAATTCAAATGTTATCTCAGTGTTAACATACGGCTGTGAGAGTTGGAAAATAACAAAATCATTGGAGAACAAGCTGAATACATTCGAGAACAAATGTCTTAGAAAACTCATGAACATCAGTTGGAAAGAATTCAAGACTAATCGACAAATAAGAGAAGACTCTAGGCAGAAATATGTCTCCGACTATATAAGGAAAAGACGATGGTCATATATCGGTCATGTCCTACGAATGCAAAACAACAGAATACCACTACAGGCGCTCACTTGGGTTCCTGAGGGTAAGCGGAAAAAAGGAAGACCAAAAGAAACACTAAGAAGAACAATAATAAGAGAAGGAAGAACGTTGGGCCTAAATAATGTGCAAGAGCTAAGAGGAGTGGCGTCACAACGAACAACCTGGAGAGCACTGGTTTCTGCCTTATGCGCCGTGTTTGGCGCTTAAAGAATTTATTATTATTATAATCAACTGTGTACCTTTAGTAACAGCAATTAGTCATCAGTTGATTATTTCTCATAAGTTCACTACACAGCTAGTAGTGTATGATCAAGTATATTCTATAGTACATGTCAACCAACAACATACATAAAGTACAAATAAGAAAGACAATATGAAAACATTTGCAGAAATCAAATAAATCAAATAGGAAAATCAATGAAAATAATCACAGAATCTGTGATGACAACTGCAAAGGGATAACAACAACACAAATGACGTCACAGTGTATAAATATAAATGTGTATAGAACTAAATTATAGGAAAGGGTAGATCTACAAATGCAAACAAATCAAAACAAAACTGAAGAACAGAAAAAATATCACAAAAACAACGATAAGCACAGTCTTCACAGCTAACAAAAAATAGCAACAGATGTTGCAGCAAATTTTCAATTAAGAAAATTGCTCCCTATAGAACACTAATATAGGGGACCCAATATGACTCGGTATATTCTATACTAGTCACCTCACCAACCGCCCACGACATAAACAACTATTACATATAAACATGTAAACATAATTATATAAATACATGTAATATCAATACATACATCATATAATGCAATATGTTGTTGGATAGAGTGTTGCAGAGAAGGCTCAGTTCTCAATCAAAATAAATTGGCACTTTAAGGAATAACAAATTCTGGCCTTACTATTACAAAATTAATCACAATAGAAGCTCCACCGTTGATGTGTACAATAACTAACAAATGTAGGACTTCTCAGCTCAATAGTACTTCATTTCCTGCCAACACAGTTAAATATTCACTTGATCCCACTGTTCTATATAATGTAGTCTGTACAGCGAAAAATGTCAACAAGCGCTGACCTAGTTACAGTATTTGCTCGACAGGTCACGTGACAAAGTGCAAACTAGTACTGTAGGTGTGTCGTATCAGCCACAGGAAACGGTCTGGTCTCAGTAGTCTGTTGACTTCTCAACTTCTGCGAGGTCAAACCCAGAAAGCTGGCCCACCAGTTGATAACGAGCCATACTGGCTACCAGTTGATAAGGTCTACTCCTTGATAATGAGCAGTGTTGATATGGTCTAATCTTCGGTCACCAGTGTTGCTTGGATGATTGCAATCGTGTTCGAAGAGTGTTGTCAAACATGAAGACAACAAAAGGTCAACTCGACCTACGCAGTGGTGTATTGATTTGGAGTGAGGATACAACAGTACGCGAATGCTGGAAAATGTTCTGAGAGTTGACAGTAGGGCAATCTCACTCACTCGTGGCAGGAAGAAGTGTAAGAAGAACTACTGTTTACGTTTTCTTGTATTTAATGGACACACACTTCGACGACACAGGAACCGGAAACAGGTTGGCATAAATCATAATAATGTTGATCAATGAAATCCCCTATCACATGGGCATTCATGTTGCATAACAGTACAAATGGAATGTCAGTAGACAAGCACTCCGTAATACCAATATATATATCGTCTGACTTTACTGACAACACGTCAGTTCATAACCAAGGTTCAAGATGGTTCCTAGACCTAACCTCGTCTAGCGAAGCTTTATATAGATAAAGTTTAGCACATATTTCTTTGATAATAATATTGAACCACTAGTAGTGGGTTCTCTTCTGTAGCAGTGATCTCTGGACTCATCAGGTGATAGTAAGGGGGCATCCCTGTTCTCTCCTCGATGATTGAAAAATATAGAATTCAAAATGGCTTCTCCTCCCAGTGAGTTGTCGCTCACCCAGGATACAAACTATGAAGCACAATCAAAGCGGATCATACATCAAATGTCCTCATTGCTTTGTAGATTCTACCATAGATACTATTGACTTCATCACATAATATGGTGCTGCTAGGTATGAATGTCATCTTCATCTGGTTAACATTCATCTAAACGTACAACCGTACGACTGTTCATCAAATACAATGCCTCAGGAAAAGTTCATAAGAAATGCGTCTTTACCTTGGTATCAGAAATACACTAGAATATGATTCTGCCATTCCTTGGCAGTAAGAATAAACACTGTGGTGAATCATACATGATATGTCTAAAGAGACTACCTCTTTCCCCATTAATATAGAGATCACTTTTCGGCGACAGGAAGCTACAAAACACTCAGCACCCCAACAGGGCGGAACCTTCTCACCTACTCCCCTAGCGACACATCCGCCGAACAACCTTTGACCCCAAGTTCGACACCGAAGATATAGTTCGACTTAGACATACAAAGATATTAAGATATAAAACAGACTCGTCCTACATAGACAAGAAATACACATAGATTCGGGTCATAGATATTCTGAAGCAAGAACAATCTATTTCTAACCAAACAAAGAATAGATCGCTGTAAACCTAGATTTCTACGCTGAGTTCGATATTCAGGAAAGATACAAGAACCGATAACTCACAGAATGAATCCACATAGACTAATCTGAGTTCTGTCCCTTAGACTGAAAATCGTGAATTCAAAGATAAATATATTTTTATCAGAGAAATAAATACGACTTATTTTCATTTGTATGCGTAACTTAACAGTAATCTGTGCGCACTCAAGCACTAAATACAGAATTATTTGTGCGCAACAGACCCTACCACATACACCCCCCCCGGGATAAAAATGGTCGCGCGAAAAAAAAATGAAAATATACCATGATTTATTTTTTTCTGCCTCCACAACCCTAGATCTGAGCATAGCTCACAAACATACAAATAAGGAAGGCTGACCTAACTAACCCGCACAAATACATACTGCGCAGATGAGTTAAATAATCGACATCCCTGGAATTTAATAGAGCCAAATTCAAGGCAAAAGTCGAAATATAAGATTCGACTGGTGGAGAATACATCTCAAACCTCTCAGAGAGAAGCATTTCTCTTAAAGCATAAATGTTTCCTATGGATGTGCCACAACGCAATAACAATGCTGTACAATGACACAATGGCATTTAACTATTTTTTTTTGTCAATATTTTTAGCACTATAAAGTACAGTGTATGTGTGACAAAAAAGAAAAACAATTCATTCAACGAGTATCGGTGATTATCATAAATATTACCTATATAAGTTATTAGATATTAGACAAACTAATAGGTGATTATATATAATATATCGGTGAATATATATATGAATAATATATATCAATGAACGTTTAATGATAGTAGTGATAGCAATCACTAATATTACAAATCTATAATGTGTATTTTAATCTTGATATAGAAAAGAACAAAAACTGTTGTCGAGTTTGGAAGTGTTATAAGAAGTCCAAGACTCAACAGTTAGTGTGGAATCATGTGGGCATCTAGACAAAAATGGTCTGCCATCACATCTGATTCCACGGATATTCTCGTACCGAAAAATGAAAATGATTGAAGAGCAATTGCATATCGAGTAGACGCTCGAAGCTCTTCATAAATTTTTTTACTGCTGTATAGCCGTTAAGAGCTTTCTGATCGGTTTCTACTATGGAAATGTGCGCCCTAGAAGGAATGATTTGTAGTTTGAGTATTGAGACCAAAGTAACCATAGCCAATAGTTCAACACGGTGACTAGAGTCTAAAACCAGGGGAATGTGAAATTCCCTTTCTGCAGCATTAAGTTTTTCCCTAGAGATATACATATACTGGATGCAGAGTATTCCAGAGTACTCTTGCATATAGAGAGCTGCGCAGTAGCGGCAGTCAGGCCACCGCTTATCGTTAGCGCTCATAGTGCTGCTCCAAATTCCAGTGGATTTGAAGCGTCACTACGAAGAACAAAAGTCTTAATCTGTAGTAAGGTAACACTAAAAATAGGTGAGGTTGCAAAACAATAATTTTTAATCAATATATCCAAAGAGGATTGGCATTTCCTGAGAGCCAGTGGACCATATTAGGCTGAAAAAAAAAACCCTTTTTTTTAGTGTATGTGGTAGAAAGAGGATGCCAAGGATAGAGGATAGATTCAGAATGAATCTTCCATAAAATTGAATAAGACACTTAAGAGAACTTGCACATTTAGAGTCGCACTTGCTTTATTAGTCTTAGGACTAGAGATGTTATAAGTATCTTAGTGATATTATGGTACTGGACCTCTGTCTTTAAGGAAACCATGGACCAACTCGGATGGCCTAGGGTAAAGAATTTTCCGCTAAAAAACGCCAAAATGGGCAGGCTTTAGAGGGTTTCGCTCTGTCAGGTTATACTCGCGATTGTTAACAATAGATATAGTAATTCAACAAACCCCGAATAGTGAATCTTCCCCAAGTATCGCTGAAAAGACAGATGTCGTCTAGTGTACGCGATGACATCTGACCGAAAAGATAGGATTCGACGCATCCAATGCGTACGAATGTAGCGGGGTGCTGCTTTCATAAAGGCCCGAAATGGCATGAAATTCCATTGAAAAAGGCCTCTAGGTTTGTAGAAAAAGCAGTAAAAAGGTTTGGCGCATGTCAGATAAAAGGGAACTCTGGCCAATATTCTTTGGACAAATTTGTTAGTATTTCAGTTGAAAAAATGAGCATTTAGACAAGCCCTAAGTGAGAAAGTCGCTCTTCTAAGACAAAGGCAATAGAGGTTCAGCATTCGAACAATCGTAACTTGATTCAATTTGCGATAGTCAACCGCAAGACCACGCAGTAACGAAATAATTGATCTTATTAGTCATTTTTTACTTCGAACAAATAAACCATCGGCGAAGAATATGCAGAACGTTGGATGGATTTCAACCTTATTTTTAAATCTATCATCTCATCCAACTCCTTCTCAACCTGTGCTTTGAAAATGTATATAGGGATAGGATAAGGCCTAACCCTAATTGGAGTATGTTCAGTTAGAACAATGTCATGCTCAATGACATGAGTTTGTCCAGGGATGTCAGTGAGGACATCCTGAAATGTTTGTAACATAGACGAAACTTGTCGCTGTTCTCCTAGAGACAAATAATGGAGAGAAACAGTAACGTTTATTCCATGATTCACTAGAATGAAGTGGGATCATTGGAAGCGGAAGATTAACATCCGAAAAACTTGTGGGTTTCATCATCCTGTAACTTACGGACAGTGATGAGTAATGACCATGTAGTTGTGACTGGAGAATCGTCCGTGTTGCCTGGAAAATAGGCGTTGTACAGAAAAATCTGGGACGTTCATGGGAATTCCGTCAAAAGCATATTGATGTGGAAGGTTTTATGCTTTCCATCAATATGGACAATGTAGTCAACATCGGAAATTTTCGAGATTATATCGTACGGACCTTTCCAAGAAATAAGAAGTCTGTTTTCCCTACAAGGTAGCAAAACAAATGCTTTGTCACCAGGACAAAGTTGTCGTAAAGTTCTCTTCTTATTAGCAAATTGTCTTGCCTTCTGTTTAGCAAATTCAGAAGAAGAAGTTGCCAATTTGCATGCTTCGATAATCTTTTGTCTCAGCGCGATGACATATTCGTAAGAAGATTTTGTGTCATCGGTAATATTTCCATCTGGCAGGTTATGAGATCATGCAGCAAGGACATAGGGCCGCGCGGTCGCGCGCCAAAGACAAGTTCAAAAGGAGAAATCCTGTATGTTCATTGGGGACCTCTCTTTAAGCGAATAGGGCCGCAGATAAAATTCGGTCCCAGTCTTGAGGATGGTCCTCAGTTATCTTCCCCAGTAAGTTTTTTTAAGTGTTCTATTAAGGCGTTCGACCATACCATTAGACATTGGATGGTAGATACTACTTAAAGATCTATCTATCTGCAGAGTAGACATTACTTGAGACATGGTATCTGATATTAGTTGGGTGCCATGGTCTGACAATATTTCTCCGGGGAACCCCCAGACGAGAAAATATAAGCCAAAGAGCATCTGCAATATCAGCAGTAGTAATGCTCTTCAGAGGAATAGCCTCTGGCCAACGTGTGCACATATCAACACACGTCAAGATAAACTGATGTCCTCTGGCAGACTTGATCTTAAATGGACCAATAATGTCTATGGCCATGTTTTGAAACGGCCGAATAGGAATGTCCGCCGCCTGAATGGGTGCAGCATGCCGTGGACCTTTGGATTTAACTTCCTGACATACTTTACAAGATCGACAATAAATCCGTATGTCCTTGTTTACCAATGGCCAAAAGAAAGCCGCAAGGACTCTTGACTTAGTACGGGAAAAACCCATGTGTCCAGCACACTGAGAGTCGTGAGCGTGCTGCAAAATTTTAACTCTCAAATTCTTGGGAACCAGGATTTGAGAATGACTTGACGTAATGGAGTGTTGAACCATACGTACAAGTACGCCATTCTTCTTTGTAATCCACGATTTACGACTTGTGTCTTTATTCGGATCACCTTTAGTTGCAAGAATGAAGAATTTCTTCAGAGTGGGATCATCTTCTTGCTGTTTTATAAACGAGTCACGAGAAATTACCAAGGGATCATCTTGGTTATGCACTTCATTATCTTCAGTAGATGAAGTTTGAGGCATATTAAGAGCCTGAGCTCTAGTGACTACAGCGTTAGCAATCTGCATGTTTTGCCTTTCCCACGTGGAAATTTGTTGCGGAGTGCATTCCTTGACTCCATGAATGCGACCGATGATGAGGTCAGCGATCGGATTCGGAAGAAGACATGCGTGTACATCTCCTGTAAAGAAAGGAGTAGCAATCCTAATGATAGCAGTAGAGTATTTCTCTAATGTGCCGCCAAATGTTACACATTTGACTACTTGTCCAGTGGCACGGGAAGGATCTACGAGTGACTGCCTAACACCAATTGTGGTGCATCCAGAATCAAATAGCACAGAGACTGGATTGTTATTCACTAAACCCTTATGTAAGACAAGAGAAAAACCTCTTCCATCATGCGCCACTGATGCCCGCAGGAAAGAGCAGGGAAGGAGGATGGCCAGCAACTTAAAGTAGACACCATGTGGTTGGCTCAAATAATGTTTTTGCAATTGGGGGGGCACTGAGATGCTCTCCCAAAATCAAAAGCGGCACATGCCATATTACTAGCATCATTATTATCTTTACTCTGTTTATAGGCTTCATGGGACTCTTGTTGTGCAGAGTTTGCCTGAAAATGTGGTGTATGTCTTTTGTATTGAGATCTACCTCGGTTATTATCACCTCTGTAGTTATTGTTACCTCTATTGTAACCCCTATTTGGGTTTGAGTCATAGTTCCCTTGGTTACCATTATCATATTCATTATAATGAGTATCTCTGTAATTATGATCTTGTTGACTCCAAGACGGATAACCCTGATAGTTTCTATAATTACTTCCTCTACGGAAATTCCTATAACTATGAACCACCCCTGTGTCGTAGGAGCTATCAGCCTTTGTCTCCAGTTTTCTTTGAAGAAAGAAACCCTGAAATGATTGGTTACCTTGGTTTTAGATAAACTATTATGGATACTTTTTTTCTCCCAAATCCTGTTTTTGGTGGTTCCCGGAAATTTGTGTTAAGTGCTTTGTGTGGAGTAATTATGAATTGTTATGGTGTTGAATGAAGCAACCGGCAATGCTCTCATTTAATACTTAGTAGTTGGCTCAAGAGGTTACGTCAGAGGTTGTGCAGTGACGTTATTGGTCACCATATATTCTTGAATTTCTTTTTAGTTGGGTATTGGTCTGGGGTAATACTCTCATGTAGGATTCTGCAAGGAATATGGTTTATATTAGAACGACTTGACATAATCTTGTCCCTGAGAAACAAGTCCATAAGGGATTATGTGTCTTGTCTGTTTGGACATCAATCCAACGGGTAAATGTAAGAGTTGTTTGCAATGAATTTGGAATCTACCCCTGATTAAGGTCCATTTTCTTAAACAAAATACGGTAACTTCCTCTGTGAATTAATATTTTTTC
>JAMPIV010000237.1:600000-790817 GCA_024509875.1 Oreohelix idahoensis
CCCGCTCGGACATCTGGCTAGCAATATGAGCTTTAGCTGTTTTCTGTTTAATGGTAATTGGTCCCGCACCTGAATCGAACAAATAAGTTTTCTATAGTGTTCCGAGGCTGGGAAGGCAGTTATGTTGCTCCCATTAGCGATAAACGCCAGGTGAGGACAGAATCACGGCCAGATTGTGTGATGGTCACTGACTGCTTTGACAGTTGGCGGCTAAGGATTCAAGAGGAAGAAGATTACTGTACTTTGTTTAGACTGCTGTCACGTCCGAAGGGAATTCCTTGGTCGGAAGATGTGGGTGCTGATTCCATTCCAGAGAAGGGTAAGGGGGGTTGGGGGGGAAGGAAAACTGGAAGGAGGTGAACGAAAATGTTACACAGAGCTTAAGATCTAAGACAGAAGAAAGTAAGGTATTTAGAATAAAATATTGAACAAAACAGCGTTTAATTTATTAATTTTTGGAATGATTTTAGTAATTATAAATATGTAGTTATTTATTTATGGCATGGTCAATGACGTTGGGACCTAGTGTAAAAGTGTGTAGGGATTTTGAATAGAGTGTGGGGGTGTAGGTGGGTGTGGTTGTTAGGAGTGTGTTGGTTTTATTGTGGTATGAAACTATAGGGGTGCCGAGATTCTCGGGTAATAAGTAAGCCTGTCAGTGGGGATAAAAGGAAAAGTAGTGAAGACCTCCTTGGGTATTATGGAATGAACTGATAGGGGGGGGAATGGAGTGTGGGGGAGGGGTGGGGTACCTTTGTCTGGGATGACCGTAAGGTGTGTTGATGATGATTTGTCACACAATTAATTGAAAGGTCCAGGTGGTACAGGGATTGGTAAAGGTTATTGCTTAGTGAAAGGTATTAGTTCAGTATTTGTGAGGATATCTTATGTCACATGGGTTATTGTTTTAGATTGAGGGAGATGCATAAATGTTAATGGAGGTCGTGGTTTATGGTGGGGGTGTGTTTCCCGTGAATCAGTTAGGTAGTATGTAGCTGGTGAGGATTATGTGGAATAGGTACATTGTGGTGGGGTACTTTGGTTGGTTTTGGTATGGGGGTGTGCCAAATCGGTTATTTGGGTTGTCCTAATTGGTGTGGTTTTACTTGATCAGCATTAGTCCTCTATTGGTGAGGGTGGTGTGCGACGATGATATAGTGAGATTATCCTGCATGCAGGCAACATATGGATAAGCCTCCAGTTGGTATCCACATCTGACGGGGGGCATGATGGTTGTCCTCTGTGCTTTAGTTAGGTGTGCACAATGTTAAAATTGATGGGGAATTGTTTACAACACACTGGGATTCCACCTGGGATGTGGTATCGGAAAATCCAATTTAGTTGAAGTGGGTTGTTGGGATGGATATGATAGCGCGTCAAATAGTATGACTTCTGTGCAATGGGGAAAGTTGAATGTGTGGAGTATAGTGTGTAGATGACCTATAAGAACAAGGTGTAGATTGGTAGCCTACTCAGCCTATTGGTAATGGGTGCGCATTAATATAAAATACATCGGAGGAATATATTAGGAGAGAATTGAGTAATGTGAATCATGGATGGGTTGACAAGGAGTGGTGCTATAAAGCTGTGGTTTTGTTCTAAATCATCTATTTAGTTAAGATGCAGGTTGACTAAATTAGGTTGAGGATAAATAGGTTTTATAAATATTTGAATTATTCTATTGCATTAGTATAAATTATGTGTACTTGTATCATATTAGATGTATGGTTCAATGTCACTATACACTATCTTAGAAACCATAGATTACTGTGGCTATAATCTGCGTCCAACCGACCCTTCAACGTATTTTTCTCAGGTGGAAGTTATTGACCCTCCTGCTGAGCATTAATGTTGCAAACCCTAGTGATAAGATGAAAAATGCCTATCTTTAATTCAGGTCAGAACCATAGATTTGCAAAAAGAGTGAGTCTGTGGTAACAATCGACCTTTGCCTGCAATTTTAACAAAATATGATTATAATGCCTAGGACTAAGAAACGTTATGTAAAATGCAGTTTAATATAATAATATGTTAACACCATATTATGTCTTTTTTTTCATCTTCCACATTTTTAGCTCCATTTAGAGCCTGTGCTACTTAATTCTTGCCTTTTGGGGCCCTGTTCTCAGCGAACCTTCAGGATATTTTTTGTCACCAGCTATTGAATGGGGGTCCATTGACTAATCGTTTTTCTAGCACAAATACAAATGTTTCACTTTTGGTAATGGTCATAAAACCCTAGTAACATGAATGGTTGCGCTCAGCTGTCGTCGAAATTACCGCTTGTTATTATTTTAAAACATTCTTTGATATGTTTCTCTTCTGGTCTGTGATTCACGTTTCTTTCAACCTCGACCGAAATCTATTGGTTATAACAGAGGTAGTCGAAAATAAGTGAACTCTATCAGCTGAAGTGCAGCGTCGGTAAATAGCAAGCCCTGAAAAGGACTACTGATATCTGTCAGTAAATAAATAATATACATAAAGGTGTATTTCAGGCACTAGTGAGAAATAAAGAAGCAGAAAACTAAACAACAGAAAAACAACAAATGTCATAGGTTTACCGGAGACTCGAACCCAGGATCTTCCGAATGACAACCCTGCTAGCTGCGGGAGCGAATCGCGACTATCCTGACTATCCTGACTACCAACTAGGCACCACAAAAATAGTGCTTCTTGGACAGGGGTCATAAGCGCGAAATCTCCACGTAACACGGGATATGTAACTAGGACCGATCCATTCTATTTAGTGACGCAATCACTTCTGCATTCCCCCTATTATATATTATACTGTTAAAAAAATGAAACGCATAGCTACTGAAGGCACACACATAGCCATAATTTTGACATTCAATAACTTTTTTAATTTAATGAGTTAATTGTTCAAATTGCACACAAGAATACCTTAGGGTTCAACCAATCAATTGACATTTGTTTTGCATCTGGGTCACGAGAGTTTTTTGGCGTACGGGCTTTCCCGTTAGTATGGTGTGTGGCCTCCTCTTGCATCGATCAGCGACTGGCATCTCCTGGGCATGGATGAGATCAGACGTCTGATGTGGGCCTGTGGGATGGCTGCCTACTCTTCCTGGAGTGCCTGGAACAGATCACGACGATTGGCTGGAGCAACGTCTCGGCGACAAACACGTCTATGCAGCTCTTCCCACAGGTGCTCAATCGGACTCATGTCTGGAGACAGGGATGGCCAGGGAAGGGTGAGAATGTTTTTGGCAGTCAGGAACTGCGTGGTCAACCGTGCACAATGGGGTCTGGCGTTGTCCTGTTGAAACACAGACCTTTGGGCAGCCAAAAGTGGAAGGACATGGGGTCGAAGAATTTCATTGACGTATCGTTGCGCATTCAAGCCTCCTTCAATGTGCACCAATTGACTCCTTCCGTTGTAACTGATCATTCCCCACACCATTGCACCTCCACCACCTTGCGGCGGAGCTTCATCAACGCAATTTTGGGCAAAACGTTCATTTCGCCTACGGTAGACCCTACGCCGTCTATCATGACGCTGCAAAAAAAAAAGAAAGATTCGTCACTAAACCAGACACGTCTCCATTGATTGTCAGCTGCCCAGGGACGATGCTGGTTGGCCCAAAGAAGTCGATTTTGGCGATGGCGGCGCGTAAGGACAGGTCCTCGGTGAGGTCGTTGTGCCCAAAGTCCAGCGTCATGCAGTCTATTCCGGACAGTTTGATCAGACACATGACGTCCTGCAGGCAATGACTGGGCAGTTGAGGAAGCTGTTGTAAACCTGTCTCTGAGGTGACGAAGCCGAATAAAGCGATCCTCCGCTGCTGTTGTCACTCTGGGTCGTCCACTGCGATGCCGGTCTTCAACTGAGCCAGTGGCTTGGAACCGGTGCCAAAGTCGACTGATGGTACGGTACTCTGATGCACGTTTAGATGCCTGGCAACCTGACTTTGACTTTCGCCTGCATGCAGTCGGCCAATAGCAATGTTCCTTAAATTTATCGATAGAGACGCCATAAATGTCTGCTTGAAAACGAACTGAATTGTTTTTGTGTAGCGTTATCCTTTTATAGGGTTGCATAGTTCAGTGAATAGTGTTCACCCCAAATTTTGTTGCTTTCACGTGCGCGCAACATGAGCTGTGGTCAAAAATTGCGTCATAAACACTATTGACCACTGCGTTGTAACGATTACAAAAACGAACGCAATTCAGGTCAACACGTGCATTTGACACTGTAAAGAACATTTGAGGCTGGTTTTTATATACCCTAGCACCAAATTTTACTTACAAACTCATAAAAACGCGCCCTCGGATAGCTATGCGTTTCTTGTTTTGAACAGCATATTTATTGATTTATTTAATATCTGTCAGCTGGCTTGATGAAGCCCTGGTAAGGGGGATTCGTGAAAAGGACATAGCTGCACCATCGCTGACAGATAATGCGGACAAAATGTAATATAATTAGCGCGCTGTAATACTCATTGTTAGAGTTTCATTGTGGCGTTCTTCTCTGGCGTACGCAGGATAATTGCGAACGCGATGCGAGTTCTGGCATTCGTTTGTTGCTTTTACTGATGTAAGATGGCTTCTCTTTTTTGTTGTTCGGCACTTTCTCTTGCTGTCACTCTTTGTCTGATGTCGTTGTTCTGTTCACACATTGATTACCCTTCAGACCCCCAAGGAACAACCTCTTGCCACATGCTCCTGTACTGTACTATCAGCTCAGAGCTTTCCATGCCTTCCTCGTCCTTGTCATGTTCTGCCTCCAGTTCTCTTCTCCGTGTAATATTCGGTCTGCTTGTAACTGTCTTACGCTGACGAGTACAGAACAAGGACTGCACTGGTAAAACTATCAGTTGCATTCTAAAATGTCAGATCCTATTCATCCCCAGCGTCTTCTTTCTCACACTTGCAACGGTGAAATATTCTAATCCACATATATAAATTATCAGGTAAATATAAAGCCTAACAAATAAATTCTAATAAAGAAAAGAGCAATGGTAAAATAACAGTGCTGTCACAATGACAGTACTCGAAATCCCCTTTGTTTTATGCTTCGTCTGCAAATTGTAACGTTTCCACGTTAAATATAAGCCACTGCATAAATACAAGCGTTTCCACAACACATTAAAACGGGTATTGCATTTCTAAGAAAAACATTGAGAGGCACACTGCATAATGACCTAAATTAATCCTAACATTAATTATACTACGTTACCAAAACGAACGAACAGATGGACTAAAGGATATAGAGAAGGGAGGGCTGAAAATCAGGAACGCATGCAAAATTAAACACGCGTCTCGCTATTAATGCCACCCCAACAAGCGTAACGCGATACACAATTACTACTATCACGCGTGTAAGGCCACATGCACTAACTTTTTCGGACGGACAGTGATAAAAACACTAACCTTCCCAGAGTTAGGTTTTAAAATCCGGAAAAACGCTTATTAGAAAAGATAACATTAGATGGGTTTACGTTTGAAAACATTACAGTACCCAGACAGCACATCTTCGAAACAGGAGGTAGAAGAAATTGCATATTTTGAACGCAGCCACTTAGCTCTTTTAAATTTGTATATTTGGGTTCCTTAGGGCTTGCTGACAAAGAATATGTAAAACGTTACGCAAATAGTCTAGGAATTAACAAGTTATAGCTAAAATAAAATGATGGTGCTGTCAGACAACACCCAAAATCAGAATCGCTCAGTGGTAGATTTTTTTAAACCACCATTGTACGGGAAATGGGCCACAGGTTACATTTGAACTGATTGGCTGGAATGATATGTAAGGCTAAACACGATTAGTCGGACTATAAATGCTATCCTTGGTTGTTAGGGGAGACGTAGGAAGGTAAAATTTTTTCAAACACTTGTCGAAACGTGGCTCCATTGGCCAGACTCGCTGATATAATCACTTAGGAGCGTTAGTTCGAGACCACTAGTTCAAATAAGCTTGATAAAGCAACAGTGCGTTGAAGCCAGCACATATTTTTGCTAAATAAAAGCCTGGAACATAAGCAGATGGGAATTTGTGCCAGTATTTGTGCCAGAATTCATTGCTAGTCAACGTATCTGTGTTTATTTCCATGAATTGTGGTAAGCTTGAAACATTCAGTATCTTTTAATGAAAATTGAATGTGAATTGTAAATTTATGCCTGTATATATGTGTAGTTCAGTAGCAAACATGATGTAAAGCCTATAATGCTCCAGCCTGAACAGAAGGTGTCGGAGGGAAGTAAAACTGCATGGAATGGCCAAACAGTACACTGACACCTAGATTATTGATTAGAAGAAATAATGCTGGAAGTGCAGAGGCGTGGTAACCATTAAGGAGGTTAATACTGGTATAAAGTATTTCAGATGAAGCTGACAGTTGGCCTAACGCTCTGAACTCAATGTTTGTGATGTATTGTGCTCAGTGTAGAACTAGAGTATCAATTAGTTATGAAGTAGAAGGTACATCCTTCTTGTTTTCAGGGACCGTGGTCTTGACGTTATTGAGCAGCACCTGGTCAGAGCTTTGCTGAATCCAGAGTCGGACAGCATACTCCTTGGTCCATTTAGGTATCAGTGAGGTGTCTCCAGAGCACAGGGGAGAAATCGAGCAGAGGAGTCTTTGCCTGCCGCCATCACGCAAGATAAGCTGATGTGGCCAGCTGAGCTCAACATTATGTACCCCATCTTAAAATGACATTGTAAAAATAACATTAAGAGGGGAATTAAATTGTTTTAATATCAGGAACTGAGAACATCTCCAATACTAGTTCCAATAAAGACAAACTATTGAAGTCATGATGACAAATACCAACAGAGCTTGAACAAAACAAAACCAGTATTACCTCATATTACTACTACACAACTGACACACATAGGATACTTTTAATAATATATGTCACTACAATATTCATATTGATAAATTCTGTACTTATAACTTGTAATTAAAATTGATTGTGATTCCTGGTTCCCTTTGTATTTGAATCAGGACACATATTCATTCATGACAGCAATGAATACATATTGTTATTTGAAAAGTTATCAGTGACTCCTTTAAGATATCCTTGTAGAGTGTTTTATGTATGTGAGTGTCACAGTGTTGTCAAGTGTAGTGGAATAAATTAAATTGTTGATCTGTCTGTTGTTGTTTTGACTTACACTTCATCATACACATACCCTAGACATATAACGTAGGCATCACACTATTCCAGAATAATTCTGACTGAGGTATACATATGTGGCAGCAAGTAAGGTTATATATAATACACTACTCTTATTAGATATATATACCTTCACAGCTGATCTCAGTCAGTACACTAAGTCCCCTATAAATATTTATAACATCCCACTTCACCACAGTCCCACGGTGTGTTCGTTTAGTCTTCGTAAATTTATTTTGTCTGTCTGACTACCTGTTTATCTAATTTGTCTGTCCCCCTGCCAGCCAGTCTGTGAGAATTTCGTAGGAACTGAGATGTCAGTCCTTTCCTAATATTCCAAATGGCTCGAAGAAAAAGTGGCAGTAATTCTGTGGACAACAAAACAGGCTAATGATCATGTCCTGAAATACACCAGTGTGCAAATAAAGCTTACTGCGCACACAATAAGGCGACAGTCCTTACTTTAAGAAGTATTAGAAGGTTAGAAAACTCAGTGGCTGAAACAATGAAGAGATTGCAGATGACATAGCAGATGCCTGGCAGTCAAATAACAGGACAGAGAAGGTCAGCAACACATCCATTGAACAGCTCTACGGATCGGAAACTGTTGATAGGCGTACTTGCCAACGCCAGTCAACACAGCAATAAAAGAATATTTAAAAAAAATAGAAATATGCTTTATGTTCAAACTCTGTCAGTGAACGCGGGGTTAAATTTTTTTGGATCACTTATCTTTAGCGTGCTTTGTTTTCTCGCGCACGTGGAGATAAAGACCTAAATCAGTTTATGTACGACGGACTGTCTACGCCGAGGTAATTCGTCCATAAAATTGATCAAAAGAGCATAAATCTGAAATATTGATTATAAGATCAATATTTTTGCCCCATTGTTTTCGCCACTGAGAAATATAAGGTTGCTGTGGTTTGTACATGACCTTTAAGATTATTCAAATGAAAATTCTAATACAACACAGTCCGGCGGAAAGAAAGAAATTAAGAGAGGAAATGTAGAAGAAACCATCATCTAACATGGTCGAGTGCCTCTTGTAGTGCCAGGGTTCTCTGATGAGACAAATAAATAATAAGAGTACTACTCCATCAGGCATGTCATACAAGCAGTGGCGTATTCTCTATGTGTGCTGTGCGTACTGCGCACACCTATGCCCGAAGGAAAATAAAAATTTAATTTATTATTCTTAAAATATTTCTCTTCTAAAGTTCTGCTTTCGGACCGCACGCATCAGGATAATGGATTTTCCCGCATAGAATCTACGAGTATATCTAGTTTCAGTTTCCCAGACGAGTTTTATAGTGCAGTTTTTATTGGTTGGTTACAATCGCCCGAAGTTTCTCGGGTAATTCCGTCACAATGCGTGCTGTCCCTTTCGGATTCACGTCTGAAGATTGGTTTGAGTGGATCGGGGTCATGGCGAGATACGTCAATACAATACGAACATGCGTGCGGTGGTCTTGCAGCTCTCGGAGTTGTAAAAATCGGCTGTGTCCGTCCAGTGTTTTTTGTGATTAATTTTTGTTAGTTGTCGGGAATGTAGATTATTAGTGACAGTGAGTTTCAAGTTGTAAGTTAATTAGTATTTCGGAGATAATTGACATATACCCCTAATAATTATCGTTGCGTAATTGAATATAGTTGGTTTTTAAATTAAGAGGGGAAGAAGTTAAATAGTAGGCGTACATATTCATTTTAAGTAGCAGCACGCCTAGCTCGCATTACCAGGATACGCCACTGCATACAAGGCGACTAACATGAGGTCGTGGCTCGGACTGGCAATCTCATCATGTAAAAAAAATTGCTAGAGAAATCACCACTGCGAGAACTTGTGATGGTTTGTGCAGGCTCCCTGAGAGGAGAATAGCTTGTTCCATGCTCCATACGAAGCGAAAAGGACAGTGATTATGAAAATAACAAGTGTAAAAGCCCGTCATAAGACGGGAATTACATTCAGAAACACCAATACCTAACGGCATTTTTACTTATTCAAAAGTATTAAAAGAACCCACTGTGCATCACCACAGTACATGAACTACATAGCAGCAGCGAGGATTCCAATGTGTGTATACGGGATCACACATTCTATAAATATATTTTTGTGCACACCTTCATTTGTGCACTTTTCTTTTGACGAGTGTTGCTATTTTCGGGAGAGTACATATAAGGGAAACAATACAATTAGTGTCTAACTTTCACCTAAAGTTGCATCCCTTAGCGTTAGTGACAGAAAAAAAAATGGGATTTTATATTTTGATGATATAGAATGCATAAAGTCAAGGCATCTATCGTTTTTGGAGTGTTTATAACGAAGAGTGTCATAATATATTTGTAGAGAAAGCAGTAGGAGAAAAAAAAAACATTTATTATTCAAGGTTTACGAAAGACATTCTGAAATTGTGGCAGGGTGGAACAATGTTCTGAGTTGGGTGGATCTGAAAACATCAAGTTTTTATTTTCTGTTATCCTTTCACCAGACGTTTTCATGTGATAAACATGGGGATACGTTTGTTTACATTCAGCGATTTCAGCAGCCTGTAAACAAATACCACTGACAGATAAAATGCATTTATCTTTCGAGGGTTATCAATCTCCTAGTCGTGTAAGTAATCGTTAGTGCTGTATGTTCTCTGGTTTCACAGCCAAAATTAACACTCTGGAAATAGAGATAAACACAGATACGCGCATTGTGTATCCAGCACGATAATAGTGTGTCTCTGTGGGTATTACACACTTGTTATTGAATCACATGATTGTACATTTTTTGCTCCGTTATTCCCGTTGAAGTCCCGTTTGCTAGGGATATCATTATCTGTTCCTACTTTGTAAGAACGTCCTTTTGTCAAAGTGGTTAGAGCGCTGGAATCTTGCGGTAAAGATGGCGGATTCAAAGCACGGTGTAGTCACGCTCCAGTCTGCCCAGCTGTAAATGGGCACCTGACTCTGCTCGTGTGTTAGGGAAGGAAAAGGCAGCGAGGAAGGGAACTGGGCACTTCACCTCTCGATGCTGGACTTAGTGTATTGACGTCTCTAACACTTTACTCCCCTACGGCAATATATGTTACGGGACTACCTTAACTTAAAAAAAATTTTTTTTACTTTCTATTGCTGCCAAGATGTATGTTTGATTCCACATATTGCAGGAATGTCTCTTCCAGTACAATCTTCTTCTTCTTCTTCTTCCGTCCTTAGCCACCGACCGTCAAAGCAGTCAGTGGCCATTACGCCTAGTGGCGTCTTAGGGCAACAGCAGATAGGTTTTCTTTGCCATTGTTTCCCATCACGCCTAGTGGCGTCTTTAGGGCAACGGCAAATCAACCCATCTGCCGTTGTTTCCGTAATCGAAGTGACTGGCAAACGGGTGATCAGCCCGTTGTGTCCAGTACAATCTAGTTGTCCTTAATTGCATTTATGATCATAATATTTGTCTTTTCACTGAATATTTTTTAACCGAATTACTGTGAACTCATATCAAGCTTTCTTATGCTATTATATTACCTTCATAACGTTGTGTGCCTTGAAATTAATATTTACAGTATATGTGAGAAAGAAAGTATGCAGTATAAAGGATGGGAGAGGAAAAAAAAAAGGAAGAATGTTAGACTAGCCTGTACGCCCAATTCTCCACCCTTTGAAAATAAAGTTCAACTCGTTCGTTTGCTCGATCATTTGCTCTGGTAGTTGTTATATGTTTTTTCTTGTGTTGGCAATATAAAATTTTACTTTGGTGTGTAGTTCCCTGGGTAGGTGAATTTTTAGCACAGTTTCTAGCAGTGGTGTGGTGAGTGTTGTGCTTTCAAGTATTCTACGGGTGGTTTTCTTTGTTGTTTACATTTCTTACATGTTAGCAGGTAATTTGCGGTAGTATTTTCTTCTATACATGTTCAACAGTAGAGTTCCTCTATCACAAAATATCACGTTCCTAGTTGCAATATAATCAGTCTTGTTTTTTAATTGCAGGATATTTTATTTGGAACAAATTTAAAACATTTTAAGGCCGGTCATAATTCAGACAGCCCCGTGCAGTTTCTGTGGGTCTCTAACGAAACAAAGAAAGAATATGCCTACTACATCCTCAGGGATGAAGTACAAGGCGACTAATATGCCATTGTGCACGAAGATGGCAACCTCATCCTGTAAAAAACATTGTCACAACAACCACCACTACAGCATGTGAATGCTTGGTGCAGTCTTCCTGAAATGGGACCAGTTCCAGTGGTGTTTCCGTGCTCGGTAAAGTGCGCAAAGAATAATGATAATAATGTAATTCAGTTCTCTGGTATTCTGTTCTGAAATTAATTCATGTTACCTTGTAAATTTAAAAAGAAAAATCAACACTTAAAATATAACTAAATACATCAAACATTCTTGTTACTTATCACGACCCTGATTACCAGACCTGCTCCTAAACCTGATAGCAACAAGTCTAAATGACAGAGCACACGCCGGAATTTACCTGATATACTTTTATCATGTTAGGTAAAGCCACACCGGGGAAAATACTTGACTTACTTCCACTTTCCTATTTCTGGGTAGGTCAAAAATTCTTTTTTTTACCAACAGTCCATGGGAGAATGTTTAGTACAGAGGTTGGCAACCGGTCAATCGCGTTGTACCGTGATCTCAAGAGAACATTTGGTAGACCTGATAGTGACGGGGGAAAAAATTAAAGAATGTTTAAATAGGGTAAATTTAGATATATCCCCCGCCTGCTGGCATTTAAAGTGTGGTATCACCAGGATTAATCATTAATCAAGAAGAGAAAATGAATGACCACAGCTAAACTCAACAACATGAGACAGAAACTAACATCTAAACAACTAACTCACAAATTCAAAGTAAGAATCATCAAATGCTATATATAGATTCTTCATTACTGTATGGTGTAGAACCATGGACAATGAACAAGCAGTTAGAAGAAAGAATTGAAGCCTTTGCGATGTGGATATATAGAAAAATGAGGCACATCTCGTGGAAAGAGAGGAAAACAAATAAAAAGGTCATAGAAAACGTGGCAATGAAAAGAGAGTTACTGAAGGAAATCAAAACTAGACAGCTAAAATATTGTTGCCATGTAAATAGTCATAACACCCTTACTGAAGACTTGAATAGAAGGAAGAATTGAAGGCAAACTAGTGCTTCTTAACGAAGGTTGCATGCAACCACTGGGGGTGCGTGACTTGACTTATGGGGGTGGGTGACCCGACTTATGGGGTGCGAGTCATGTCAGATATTGTAGTAGGCGAATCATCATAACACAGTTTGATACATAGAACTCACATGTATTTGTACAAAATACAACAACGACAACGTGAATTTAATACCAAACCCAAGTCAGATTTTAAAAATAATATTTCCCCATGTATAACTGAGAAGGGGCAGCACCAGAAAGCGTTATTAATCTAGTGAACTCATGATTTCTATCACATATAATATGTTAATATATTCTAGCAATAATTATAAAATTTAAAACATATTTAAAATGATGTATCTGATATTATTAAGTTATGAATACCCTGTACTTCAAGTATTAACTAGTGTCGAATAATAGTGCAGGCTGCATTCAAAAGAATAATACAAAATGCTGGAAATTACTCATATAAGCACTCCAAGTTCATATAGACCTATTGTGACGTATAATGGAAATATAGCCTACAGTGTCTGACAGTCTTTCATGATCCCGTTAGAGTCTACGATTTGCTAGCACAGCCAAGCATTTGACAGCCTGCATTACTCACCTTTAATCCACGCCTGTGTTCCTTGAGACGTAAACAAACGATAAGCTTACCAACTTCCTCGACCTGCCAATAACAGGGAGCGAACCCGGTCTGTTTACCTGAGTTTCTCACGCGAGCTAATCTGTCAATCATCAGACATTAGACAGATGCTCGTGGATAAACACCGGACCTCATTGAAGTGAGACGAGCGGGTAAAATATTTTCCCGGGTACTCTCGGATGTTCGTACATACAGGGGGAGATAAACTCTTTAATCTCCAGAAGCGGGCTAAAATCTCGGAAGAAACCCGTTACGCGGTTTAAGTCTCTGTTGTCGGTTAGTAACGCCGAACAGAGCGACCGTAAAGCTTTTATCCGGGGAAATGTAGTTTCCTGATTTTTCTGCTATGCCCTAAAGTGTGAAAAGTAACATCCTCTAGAGATCATAATAACATGATGTATATAAACTGCGTCTTCTCAAATCAGTTATCAGTTGTCGCTCAGAATTTATCGGAGAGTCTAAACACGTAGTCTAGAATCATTGTGAATAGATGTGTTAATAGTTTCGTGGGGATTTCATTTTGATTTCTGGTAATATAAGTTTGTGCTTAAACATGTTAAAGTGTTACACGTTTATCATCTTAAATTCACTGTGATTTTCTAGGTGTTAAAGGCCAGTGGAAAATAACGCGTAGCTATTGGTTTACCAGTCGTTCAGTCTAATGATAATTTTGCCACCCGCTTCCTCACATGAGAAGATACGGTTACGCTGAATAATTAATACACTAGGCGTGACTGATAAGTGACAGTGTAGAGACATAATAGTACTATTTTTCATAATGTTCTCTATCCTTAGGCATGACCAGATAAAACGGCGACCAGCGGTCTATATTTGGTCTATATTTTGGTCTATTGTGGCCCGTTTTCTTCATCTACTGATTGATCAATGTCGTCCTTTCTTGGCTTACGCGTCCCCAAGTTCAATTGTGAACAGGACCAGCCAAAGAGACAAATTAACATTTTAAATAGTAAAAGTTAACTGGACTTACAAATACCTAGATATTCATTTAGTTTTATTAGCCCACTGAGGCGTAACAAAATTAACATTTTCATCTGACTTTTGACAGTCGTATCATCGGATTTATCCAGCAAGTTACGCTGTTTCAAAATCGGCACTCACCACAGAGCTAGTCGATAGGATTTATCATCACCATAATTAACAGTTTTTAGCAACCAGATGTTTTCTCTATATACTGGAAGTACTGTCTACTGTTTACTGTGAACACCAGATTGCGGGTTTTTTTTATACATTAACTATTCGAAGTGACATTGGTCTATCCAGGAATCAACCACCAAATTAGGCGTTCGCCTTATAAAATTTAATTATTCAAGGAGGGTCTGGGGCCGATTTGGGAGATACAACCCCTGGAAATATATATGTATTCAGGCATTAGATGTCCAAGAGATTTCTTCACCAAGAACAGGGAAAGCGTGATTGATGTGGCCACGTAGGACAGAGAGAGTGAATATTTCTTAATTTCAGAAAACTGTACCATCTCATTTATTTTCTTTGCTTAAATCTGTTTACTTTACTGGATAACATTTAGTAGGAACTGTGACGTTGAAATGTAAATTTAGCCTCAGAAATCCGACCACCTTTGCTGCCTTAGCTAGCGTTTATGTTTTGCGAAGGCTACCCCACGCAATTCGCTTTCTGTTTACTCACTTTTGAAGCCACGCCTATTTTTCCTGTCTTTCTTGCGCTAACGAGTTTGTTTACCTATGTTTGAAACATGCCAGATAACAGGGGCGCGAATCGGCGTGGTTACCTGAGCTCTCACGCGAGCTGATCTGTCAATCATCTGATAGGAAACTCAAGGGCGATAATAATATTCCCGTACCTTTGATGTTTACATTATCAGGGTACTTAAGTATTTGATCTACAGCAGGGGGAGAAAATCTAAGAAAGCCCGTCCGCTCGGCATGTCTTGTGATATCGTCCGGCATCGCGATTAGATCGAACCGTAGAATCATTTATCTTAGAAGCCAAGCTCGTTGATTTTCCCTTATACGTCCAAGGTGTGAATTTTCACATCCTTTATATATATTGCACAAAATCTGTATATATACTGCCTCCTCTCCTAGTCAGATTATCAAGTCTCAGGAATTTTGGATAGTCTAAACGCGTATGCTAAAACCTATGTGAAATAGTCCGTTAATAGCTTCGTGGGGATTATTCTGATTTCTCTGGTAATAATATAAGTTGTGCTTAAGTAGTAAATGTGTTAAACGTTTTTACCATTTTATTCACTGCCATTTCTTAGCGTTAAGACTAGCGAAATAGCAAACGCGTAGATATTTTATTACCAGTGGTTCAGTAATGTAAAATCCATCCAACAATTTTTTTACACCAGAATATACGGT
This sequence comes from Oreohelix idahoensis, assembly GCA_024509875.1. Classification (NCBI taxonomy): domain Eukaryota; kingdom Metazoa; phylum Mollusca; class Gastropoda; order Stylommatophora; family Oreohelicidae; genus Oreohelix; species Oreohelix idahoensis. Next base: position 615,290 of record JAMPIV010000237.1, read on the forward strand.
TTAGCTGATTTAAGATACGAGTGACGGATAAAAGTGACAGAGTAGTATGCGTATTATATTTCTTTGTGTGTAAATTGTTTTAAATGAATAGTGTTACTATCATGTGTCAAAACGATAGACGCCGTCAATCAACTAGCTAGTAATCTCATGCTATATTTGTTAAGGGCGCGTAGTCATAATTAAATTTAAAAAACTGGCATTGTGCGCTGTGAGTTTTACCGGGTCGGGAGGGGAACGGCTGCATGCGTAAAACCCAACCTGTACTTGCTAAGCGAAGCGCGATAAGATAGGCTAAGACATCGGGTGATACAAATATACCCAGATTTTTCCATTCAATTTTATCGGCCTGCTGTGACAATATATATAACATTTTTCCCGACTTCTGACAGTCGTTTACCCAAGTGGATTTTATCCAGGAGTATACACTGTTTCATAATCGGTACTCACCCCAGAGAAAAGCCGATAGGATTTACCATCATCATCAGTTTTTCACATATGATAACATTTAACTTCGCAACCAGATGCTTAGCAATACGGGAATTACTTTCTCCTCTTTTTTCAACTGTGAACGTCCAGAGCACGTCTTGCTTCAGTAACTATTTGTGGTGACAGCGATTTCATCCAGGGAACATTAAAACACCAAATTTGGCGTCCACCTTGTAATTAATATTCGCTATTAGGCTGGACTGGGGCTATCTTTGGCACCCCCACCTGACAGTATATGCTCAGGGATTGTTGTATGTTTTCAATGGATATCAACATCACTAGTAGGTAAGCGAGATTGTGTGTGGCCACAGATTGACAGAGTAAGAGACAGAGAGAGTGAATATTTTCTTTTATATAATCATTTTACTAACTTCTCTTTTTTATATTTCACTAAACTGAGTATTTTACTGAGTAGTAATTTAGTAGGAACTTGTTTTTCACAGTCTATTCTGTAATCTAGTGCTTATCTTTGACCTTTGGGTTATTAACTTCTTTTGGGATCTTTTCTCAACACGGGGAGGGCACTTATTCGGATATTTTCATATATCTGTAAACTTGATTTATATTGATTTCTATATGTTTGATGTTGTAAGAAGTTTAAAGTGATAATTGTCATGAAATATTCTAATCCACATAAATAAATTATTAGGTAAATATGAAGCCTAACAAATAAAATTAATAAAGAGAAGAGCAATGGTAAAATAACAGTGCTGTCACAAAGAATGTACTCGAAATCCCCCTTGTTTTCTGCTTCGTCTGCAAATTGTAACGCTTTCACGTTGATATAAAAGCTTACTGTATTATTACCCGCCTTCTTCAATGAAACGTGTGCTGTATTTCTTGGAAAAAAACATTGAATGGCCCTGCGTAATGACCTAAATTAATCCTAACATTAATTATACTGCGTTACCAAAACGAACGAACAGATGGACAAAAGGAGCGAGAGGGGAGGGCTGGAAATCAGGAACGCATGCAACACGCGACGCGCGATATACAAATGCTGGCATCACGCGTGTAAGTCTACAAGCACTAACTTTTTCAGACGGACAGTGATAAAATACACTACCCTTTCCCAGAGTTAGGTTTATAAATCATAACAGACTCTTATTAGAAAAGATAACAATAGATGGGTTTACGTTTGAACACATAACAGTACCCAGACAGCACATCTTCCAAACAGGAGGTAGAAGAAATTGCATATTTTGAACGCAGCCACGTAGCTCCTTTAAATTAGTATTTTTGGGTTCCTTAGGGCTTGCTGACAAATAATATGTAAAACGTTACGCAAATAGTCCAGGAATTAATAAATTATACCCAAAATAAAATATTGGGGGTGCCTGACAGCATAAAATCATTTCTGCTCATAAGATTTTTTTTAACGTGTTTGGAAAAAATTTACGTTACAGAAATAGCCTACCATGTAAACTTCAAATTGATTGGAGCGCAACAAATGAAAGCCTAACCACGATTGGTCGGGCTATAAATACTATCTTGGTTGTTAGGGGAGACGGGAAAAGATAACATTTTTTCAAACACTTGTCGAAACGTGGCTCATTGGCCAGTCTCGCTGATATACACACTTGGGAGCGTTAGTTCGAAACCACTTGTTTAAATACACTTGATAAAGCATCAGTGCGTTGAAGCCAGCTTATATTTGGCTCAATAAAAGCCTGGAAGATAAGCAGAAGGAAATTTGTGCCAGTTTGTGCCAGAATTCATTGCTAATCAACGTATCTGTGTTATTCGTATGAATTGTGGTAAGCTTGAACCATTTAATATCTTTTAATGAAAATTGAATGTGAATGGTTGATTTATGCCTGTATATATATGTGTAGTTCAGTGGCAAACGTGAGGTAAAGCCTAAAATGCTCCAGCCTGAACAGAGGGTGTCGGAGAGAAGTAAAACGGCATGGAATGGCCAAATAGTACACTGACATCTGGATGATTGACTAGAAAGAAATAATGCTGGAAGTGCAGAGGCGTAGTGACCATTAAGGATGGTAATGCTGGTATAAAGTATTTCAGATGAAGCTGACTGTTGGCCTAACGCTCTGAACGCAATGTTTGTGCTGTATTGTGATCAGTGTAAAAGAGAATATAAATTAGTTATGAAGTAGAAGGTACATCCTTCTTGATTTCAGGGACAGTGGTCTTGATGGTACTGAGCAGTATCTGGTCAGAGATTTGCTGAATCCAGTGTCGGACAGCATACTCCTTGGTCCTTTTAGCTATCAGTGAGGTGTCTCCAGAGCCCAGAAGAGAATTCGAGCAGAGGAGTCCTCTCCTACCGCCATCACTCAAGATAAGCAGAGTTGGCCAGCTGAGCTCAACATTATGTCCCCTCATCTTGAAATAACTTTATAAAAATACCATTCAGAGGGGAATTTACTTGTCTTAAAATCAGGAACTGTGAACATCTCCAATAATAGTCCCTAAAGACAAACTATTGAAGTCATGATGACCAATACCAACAGAGCTTGAACAAAACAAAACCAGTATTACCTCATTTTACTACTACACAACTGACACACATAGAACATTTGTACTAATATATGTCACTACAATATTCATATTAAATACATTCTGTACATAACTTGTAATTTAAATTGATTGTGATTCCTGGTTCCCTTGTAGTTGAATCAGGACACATATTCATTCATGCCAGTAATGAATACATATTGTTATTTGAAAGTTCATCAGTGACTCTTTTAAGATATCTTTGTAGAGTGTTATATGTATGTGAGTGTCACAGTGTTGTCAAGAGTAGTGGATTAAATTAAATTGTTTATCTGTCTGTTGTTGTGACTTACACTCACCATACTCATACCCTAGACACATAACGTAGCATCACACTATTCCAGAATAATTCTGACTGAGATATATAGATATGTGGTAGCAAGTAAGGTTATCTATAATACACTACTCTTAATAGATATAGATACCTTCACAGCTGATCTCAGTCAGTACACTAAGTTCCCTATAAGTATTTATAACTTCCCACTTCACCACATATATTGGGGTCTCGCTCTTGGGATTTTGAATCTTTCACTATTAAAAATATTGGGGGTAATTCACTTCAGGGAATATAAGAATTAAAAGGTATCCTTGGGTGGAATTAAATAAGGTTGAGCTCACGGTGCCTGTGTTGTCCATTAGAGATTGAATTGTTGGTTAGACATTGTATAAATTTACATAATAGACAATGGCGGACCTGGCCAAATTTCGATCTGCTGCGGTTCAGACTGCAAAAGAGTTAGGATTAGATGGGCAAGTTATGGTTGCCTATGTCACAACGGAATGTGACAAATTTATTGAACGCGAAGAAAGAAGATTAGAAAAAGAAGCCGAAAGAAGGTTAGAGGCTGAAAGGGAAATTAAGAAGTTACAATTTGAAGCTGAGGCTGAGACTAAGAGGTTGCAAGCTGAGGCTGAGACTAAGAGGTTGCAGATTGAGGCTGAGGCTAAGAAATTGGAGGCAGAAAGAGAAGACAAAAGATTAGCTGCAGAAAGAGAAGCCGAGGAAAGAAGAAGACAGGCTGCAGAAAGGGAAGAGAGGAAATTAGCTGCAGAAAGGGAAGCAGAAGATAAAAGATTACAAAGGGAACATGAGTTACGACTAAGGGAGTTTGAGTTTCAAGGCCATGCTCCTGAAAATGGTGCCAGTCCCTTTGCCTCTGATGCTACGGTTACTCAAGGAGCCTCAATCTCAGCTATGAACTTTCATTTAGATCATTTTGTTGAGAAAGACGATGATATTGAGAGCTATATAAATAGGTACGAACTATTAGCTACCACGTATGGGTTAGAGAGAGAAAGGTGGAGCTTAAAGTTATCTCAGGGACTTCGTGGGGCAGCTTATGAAGTTTTTGCAAAAATGAGCAGAGGTGATCAGGAAAATTATGACATGCTAAAGCAGGCTCTTTTGTTAAGGTATGAAAAGAATGCAGAGTTTTACAGGAAAAAATTTAGGAATGCTAAACTACTGTCAGGTGAAACCTATCACCAGTTCTCTGCACGCATAGAGACATACTTGGAGAAATGGACTTCTCTGGGGAAAACCCAAGATCTTAAGGAAATGGTCCTTATAGAGCAACTAAGAGAGTCCATGGCTCCAGACCTGAGAAAGTTTCTCATGGAACAAGGTGCAGAGAGGCTGGGTGAGTTGCTAAATGTTGCTGAAAGGTATCAAGCAGCTCAAGCAGAGGTAACAGGTAATAAAAAGAAACAGGTGGACAACTTTAGGGCACCACAGAATTTTAATAAATTTGATCCTAAGGATCAAAATAAAGGTAAGCACCAATTTGATAGGCCACGGTATGAAAATAAAAATAAATTCCCACAATTCGATGAAAGGAAATATGATGAAAGAAAATCTTTCAACCAAGGAAAAAGGTGGTGTAAAAATTGTCAGATGGACAATCATGACACTGACCGTTGCAGAAGGAAACCTGTGTATATGGCAACCCTTCAGGTCAGGTCGACCTCAAGACAGGAGGAGGATATTATGTTAGATACCACTCCAGAAGAGATGAGGAAGGCACAGGCTGGGGATAAAACACTCAAGCCTTGTTTCAGAAAATTGTCAACTTGTCATACAACTCCAGGCAAGGGAGATTTTTACATGAAAAACAAGTTGATGTATAGGAAGACTGGAACTAGATCCCATGGTCACGGACAGCTGGTTCTTCCAAAAAGATACAGGACAGAATTAATAAGGAGCCTACATGTGAAACCAGATGGGGACCATGAGAAGATAGGTACCATCATTCAAAAGGTGGCTCACAATTATTATTGGCCCAAAGCAAGATGGGACATTGAAAATTTTGTAGAAAGGTGTAGCATAGCACATGAGGGAACACCCACAAGTGGGAACATGGATCAGGACCTGGACACGCCACGGGGCAAAATTAGGCCTGATAATAAAAAGAAAATAGATTTGATAAAGTGGACCAAATGGAATGGGAAGCCCCTTTTCACGGACAAGCTTCACTTAACTGTTTTACAATGGCCACTATGCGGAGAGTGCAAAAAGATGTCTTACCCCAGGATAAGCCGAAAATCCCTCAATCGGACTTAAACAAACTGGAGGAAGAAGATGTAGGGAGGAAATCTCTCATCAAGAATTTTAAGAGGGGAGACAGCCCCAAAAGAAAAATTGGTAGCGGTCGTTTTGTGAATGATAATTCTGGGAGGAAAAATCATCACTATAAAGCTTCAAGTGGAAGAGACCATACCGGTGCATGGACAAATAGGTCCACACAATTAAAGGTCCATATGTAGCTTTGTTAAGAACGTGGACTGATGAAAAGGCAGAGGAAAACATTACATCTTCATACCAATATGTGAATGAGCTGACCACTCGGTTGAAAACTGGCTGGAAACTTGCCAATGAAAATTTGAAACAAGCCAGGAAGAAACATGCTGCCTATTATAACAGGAAGGCGAAAGACAGAAATTTGGCTGTGGGAGAGAAGGTACTGCTTCTTTTGCCCGGGAGTCAGAATAAGTTACAAATTGGATGGCAGGGTCCATATACAGTTCTAGAGAAGGTGTCTAGAACAAATTATAAGATAGATAAGAAGGGGAAAGAAAAAATCTATCATGTGAATCTCCTGAAGAAATATTTGGAAAGAGAACATCAGGAAGAGACACACTTGTTGACCTTGTCCATCGCCATGGAGATGAAAAAGGAACCACTTTCATCATTTGAATATCCATTACACCCCTGTGAGACAGCAGCACAGGTGAAAATCAGTACACATTTAACGAAAACTCAGAAAGAGAGAGTGCAACAGGTTCTAAATAATCATGCAGAGGTGTTAACAGACCGACCAGGGCATACAAACCTATTGGAATATGATATGAAACTCATAGACTCCACACCTGTCTGTATGAAACCATATTCGATTCCGTTTGCTAAGGAAAAAGCTTTGAAGGAAGAGATAGACTATCTATTGAAGGAAGGAATTATTTCGCACAGTGAGTCTTCGTATAGTTCCGGGGTGGTACTCTTAAGGAAGCCCTCTGGAGAACATAGACTCTGTATAGATTACAGGAGACTGAATGCTATTACAGAAGGACAGGTGGATCCATTGCCGGATACAAATCAGCTGTTTGCCAGACTAAATAAAGCTAAATATTTCTCAAAAGTGGATCTGAGTAAAGGATACTATCAGATTCCAGTAAAGCCTGAGGTTAGACCATACCTAGCTTTTAGTACCTCAGAAGGACACTATGAGTTTAATAGATTGCCATTTGGATTGAAGAATGCGCCTAGTGTCTTCTCTAGAATGATGAGAAAATTATTGGATCCTCTGAATAATCCCTGTATAACAAATTTTATGGATGATATCCTTATAGCAACAGAAACATTTGAGGAACACATTGACTCTCTGAACATGCTGTTTGATCGACTTAGGGAGGCAAATTTAACAGCCCGACCAACCAAATGTTGCGTTGGATGTAAAGAATTGGAATTTTTGGGACACACAGTTTATCAGGGAAACATGACCCCTGACCCAAAGAATTTAGAGAAACTACAGAAAGCCCCGAGACCACAAACCAAGAAGGACGTGAGATCCTTTGTCTCATTATGTGGTTTCTACCAGAAGTATATCAAGAACTTTAATTCCATATGTGCACCGTTAACTGAATTGACACGTAAAGGACTTCCAGATCGCATTACATGGACACCACAATGTGAAATGACTTACCAAGAATTGAAGGAAAAGCTCACAAGTAAACCCATTTTGAAATTACCTGACTTAAGTCAAGAATTCATAGTAAGGACGGATGCAAGTAATATTGGGCTAGGTGCAACTTTACTACAGAAATCAGATGCATTGGATGGGGAATTAAGCCCAGTGGCATATGCTAGCAGAAAGTTGAATAAAGCTGAAATCAACTACTCAACTAGCGAAAAAGAATGTCTTGCAGTAATATGGGCAATAAAGAAATTCAATATTTATCTATATGGGAAGGCATTTAAGTTGCAAACTGACCACAAACCTTTATCGTTTTTAGCACAGGCTAAGCATGAGAACTCTAGGTTACTCCGATGGTCTTTGCTTCTGGCTCCATATAATTTTAGCATTGAATATATATCTGGAAAAACCAATCTGGGAGCGGATTTTTTAAGCCGCCATCCGTGTGATGAGAATCACCGTAAACCCCAGAAATAATAATAAATTTCTCTATGTGTATATAGAATAAAGGACTGACATATAATGTCTGTTTTAAGAGGGGAGGTGTCATGAAATATTCTAATCCACATAAATAAATTATTAGGTAAATATGAAGCCTAACAAATAATTAATAAAGAGAAGAGCAATGGTAAAATAACAGTGCTGTCACAAAGAATGTACTCGAAATCCCCCTTGTTTTCTGCTTCGTCTGCAAATTGTAACGCTTTCACGTTGATATAAAAGCTTACTGTATTATTACCCGCCTTCTTCAATGAAACGTGTGCTGTATTTCTTGGAAAAAACATTGAATGGCCCTGCGTAATGACCTAAATTAATCCTAACATTAATTATACTGCGTTACCAAAACGAACGAACAGATGGACAAAAGGAGCGAGAGGGGAGGGCTGGAAATCAGGAACGCATGCAACACGCGACGCGCGATATACAAATGCTGGCATCACGCGTGTAAGTCTACAAGCACTAACTTTTTCAGACGGACAGTGATAAAATACACTACCCTTTCCCAGAGTTAGGTTTATAAATCATAACAGACTCTTATTAGAAAAGATAACAATAGATGGGTTTACGTTTGAACACATAACAGTACCCAGACAGCACATCTTCCAAACAGGAGGTAGAAGAAATTGCATATTTTGAACGCAGCCACGTAGCTCCTTTAAATTAGTATTTTTGGGTTCCTTAGGGCTTGCTGACAAATAATATGTAAAACGTTACGCAAATAGTCCAGGAATTAATAAATTATACCCAAAATAAAATATTGGGGGTGCCTGACAGCATAAAATCATTTCTGCTCATAAGATTTTTTTTAACGTGTTTGAAAAAAATTTACGTTACAGAAATAGCCTACCATGTAAACTTCAAATTGATTGGAGCGCAACAAATGAAAGCCTAACCACGATTGGTCGGGCTATAAATACTATCTTGGTTGTTAGGGGAGACGGGAAAAGATAACATTTTTTCAAACACTTGTCGAAACGTGGCTCATTGGCCAGTCTCGCTGATATACACACTTGGGAGCGTTAGTTCGAAACCACTTGTTTAAATACACTTGATAAAGCATCAGTGCGTTGAAGCCAGCTTATATTTGGCTCAATAAAAGCCTGGAAGATAAGCAGAAGGAAATTTGTGCCAGTTTGTGCCAGAATTCATTGCTAATCAACGTATCTGTGTTATTCGTATGAATTGTGGTAAGCTTGAACCATTTAATATCTTTTAATGAAAATTGAATGTGAATGGTTGATTTATGCCTGTATATATATGTGTAGTTCAGTGGCAAACGTGAGGTAAAGCCTAAAATGCTCCAGCCTGAACAGAGGGTGTCGGAGAGAAGTAAAACGGCATGGAATGGCCAAATAGTACACTGACATCTGGATGATTGACTAGAAAGAAATAATGCTGGAAGTGCAGAGGCGTAGTGACCATTAAGGATGGTAATGCTGGTATAAAGTATTTCAGATGAAGCTGACTGTTGGCCTAACGCTCTGAACGCAATGTTTGTGCTGTATTGTGATCAGTGTAAAAGAGAATATAAATTAGTTATGAAGTAGAAGGTACATCCTTCTTGATTTCAGGGACAGTGGTCTTGATGGTACTGAGCAGTATCTGGTCAGAGATTTGCTGAATCCAGTGTCGGACAGCATACTCCTTGGTCCTTTTAGCTATCAGTGAGGTGTCTCCAGAGCCCAGAAGAGAATTCGAGCAGAGGAGTCCTCTCCTACCGCCATCACTCAAGATAAGCAGAGTTGGCCAGCTGAGCTCAACATTATGTCCCCTCATCTTGAAATAACTTTATAAAAATACCATTCAGAGGGGAATTTACTTGTCTTAAAATCAGGAACTGTGAACATCTCCAATAATAGTCCCTAAAGACAAACTATTGAAGTCATGATGACCAATACCAACAGAGCTTGAACAAAACAAAACCAGTATTACCTCATTTTACTACTACACAACTGACACACATAGAACATTTGTACTAATATATGTCACTACAATATTCATATTAAATACATTCTGTACATAACTTGTAATTTAAATTGATTGTGATTCCTGGTTCCCTTGTAGTTGAATCAGGACACATATTCATTCATGCCAGTAATGAATACATATTGTTATTTGAAAGTTCATCAGTGACTCTTTTAAGATATCTTTGTAGAGTGTTATATGTATGTGAGTGTCACAGTGTTGTCAAGAGTAGTGGATTAAATTAAATTGTTTATCTGTCTGTTGTTGTGACTTACACTTCACCATACTCATACCCTAGACACATAACGTAGCATCACACTATTCCAGAATAATTCTGACTGAGATATATAGATATGTGGTAGCAAGTAAGGTTATCTATAATACACTACTCTTAATAGATATAGATACCTTCACAGCTGATCTCAGTCAGTACACTAAGTTCCCTATAAGTATTTATAACTTCCCACTTAGAAAGGTCGTCTGTGATTAAAATATAGTCGTATAGATAGGCTGAATTAGAGTAACTACTCACTCCAGAGACTGATCTTCCTCTTACACTATTTCCTCGTGAAAAAATCTATTTCTTACACCTTTATTCTCACATATTTTACCACTATCACCTCTACTCAGATGGGACCCTAAATATCTTCTAACCTATGTTTAAAAAATTTAAGACAGGAACTTTGTTCTTTTCTTTACTGTCTATGCTGTAACATAGTGCTAACCTTTAACCTTTGGGGTTATTAACTTGTTGGGTTCTTGTCTTCTCAATAAGGGGGAGGGCACATGTATTCTGGTAATTTTCTATGCATGTAATTCTGATTTTATTTGATCTTTCCTTAGATATTCGATGTTGTAAAGTTTGAATGATAATAAACAACAAAAAGAACTTAACTTTATGTGTTGGTCAGACCCATACCCAATTTACCATAGTTTTCACGTTTGTGTGTCATGTTGTCACACAGCTGTGTGTGTGTGTGTGTGTGTGGTTAGTGAAACTTATATTTCTAGATATAGGGAGGTGCAAGATTGTCTTATACTAAAAGATAGTCGTATAGATAGGCTGGACTAGAGAAACTACTCATTCCAGAGGCAGATCTTCTCCTTAAACTATTCACTCGTGAAAATCTATTTTCTTACATTTTACTTCTCATGTACTTATCACCATCCACTATACTCAGGCGGGACCATAAATAGCTTTAAAACCTATCTAAATTCACGACACCTATCTCTAACGACCAATTTCCCGATTTTTCATTTTCGCTACATGCACTAATTGTATAAATAAAATGATATCTTTCTTCTTTGTATGTCAAAAGATACGTTTATCTTTTTTTTCCCTCGCATTTCTGGCACATTTTGTGAGCTAGAAGATGATAGGGTGCGAGACTTCTGAAGGTGCCGCAAAGGGGCGAGAAACTATAAAGGGTTAAGAAGCTCTATTATACTACATAATACGCTCTGTATGTTATCGTTGTGATTGTTTCGCTCTACACAATACGCTGTATATGAACGCATCACTTGTTTCGATAACATAATGTTTGTGTATACTAACTGGCAGTTTATCAAAAAACTTACGCAAATCATGTGAAGAAAATCAGCGCCACACCTAACTCTTTCCCAACGAAACAAAATTTATATTTAGAAATTATTCAGTTAAATCTTCTAGGCAGATAAAGTAGTCTGTAACCAGGAAATAAAGATAAGATCCGAAGCCAAGTTTCAGAAAGTCGTATCTTGCATGCATGCTTTCAACAAACTACTTCGCGAGGGAAATGTTTACGTATTGCGAAATGTTTAGTGATACGGAGACTCAAAATAATGATAATTTATTAATGACCTTAACTTGCCCCCATGTTGTTTCCTCGTAGTCTCTGAAGTGAGAAAGATAGAACAGGACAACTACAGGCATGTCGTACAAGGCAGCTAATATGCGGTTGTGCATGAGGCTGGTAACCCCATCGTCTAAAACAAATTGCCACTAAAACTAGCGCTACAAGAGCATGTCAACTCTTGGTGCAGGCTTCCTGCAAAGGGACCAGCTGTGTAGGAGGCTCCATGCTGCGTAAGGACAGCAAAGGAAAAGGATGATGATGATGATGAATCACGTCAACATCCCAGATTTTTTTTTCTCCAATAGTTTCTTGTTGGCTCTTCATCTAAAAATGTGAAGAGATTCAGTAGTGGATTAACTTAAATTTAATCATTCCTTACTGGCTTGTTAACCATTTGCCTGGGGGATTGGCAACTGACGGGTGTTTCTGATGAGCCGAAGTCCAGACTTCCAGCATTGTACGCGTGAAAAAAGGACGCAACCTGGGGAAAACGGAATTAATTTACACAACTTGGATAAGAGTTTCATTTTCCATTTCAGCATCGTGACCAGACAGTCCTTAAAATTAGTAGTTAGAATAGGTTGGAATAAAATAACAGAAGAAGAAGATGGTTTATTGTACTTTTAGGAGAAATCTTGACCTAAAGAAGGTGTGAAACAAATAGATACACACAACCTGAAGCACTTTTCAGAACACTAAAAATTTTAGCGTACGCTCCGAAGGCGATAACGGGAATCGTTATTGCTGTTTATTGAAAACATAGAAATGTCAGGTAAGTGTCAATATAATTCTACATATATTATTATTCTTTGACAGAAAATCATTATCCTCATTATGACTGTACATCATTTTCGTTTCTTGTAGGCCATATAGCGATATAGTGTCTCTTCGACGATTTCTTGTTTGGACAGCACTTCTTTAGCTCTGCATCTAAGAGGATAGTGTTCAGAGGACACTTATTCTTCATGTTAGAAGGAAGCATTTCACATTTTTGGGGGCATGATATGAGAAAACGAAAACTGGTTACTATCGTGACAAGAGGAAAGATTATTACTGGTTTAATGTCACAAATTTAACTTGATTTGTTTAAACAGTACGCGCGCCACGTGTGACCGTGTCGCTAAGTTCAAATATGAAACCTACTTAATGATTAAATAAAGTGGATTTGATTACAAATCCCAGACGTTTATTCTAGGAAATCGAACGAACACGACAACCAATGTACAGGGGGACATAAATCAGTCACATAGTGACTAAATTGGGATTGGGGGGGGGGGGGGGATATCTGAAAATTTACTCTAGAGAAAGAAAACTGTTTGTGGACCAAGACGGAAATTTCGATAAAGCCACATGCGGTCCTTTATTTATTCATTTACGATGGCAGAAAAGCCACAGGAAAAACCTAGATCTACAGTGTAGATAATATCAAGGAGTCTTCAACATGTTTATTGGCTACACAAGAGCGAAAAGCTCAGCAACCCTAATTAAACAACAACCATCGACATCGTTGGAATCCACAATGCTTCATATATATATATATATATATATATATATATATATATATATATATATATATATATATATATATATATATATATATATATATATATATATATATATATATATATATATATAAAGATCTCTGTTAATACAAATATAGAACATTGAATTACTACAAACAAAGATACAGCTCAAAAGCTACAATTACTTGATAAATAGGATCCCACGTTGTGTACCAGGCTAAGAAAAATGTTAAAATATAAAATAAACACTCGCTTAGAACAGTGAGCGTAATTCTGATTAACCAGAGAATACGGAATTATGACAGAGCGGATATCCTTAAGCAGTGTCACGGATTGCCTCCCCTTAGCTCTGCAGTAGTGGTCCACAAATGGTCAAAACGCAAGAGTATCTAAAATGGGTCGTCAAAGGTGTCTATCTTCGCACAAGATTACTCTTGGCAGAGTTGTAGATAGAAGGGTAATGACGCTTCTATCCACAGGCATTTTCACAAGATAATTCAGAAGTCAAGAACAATGCTGCATTGGCAGGGCAATTGTTAACTTTTATATCTGATCCGCTTCCTTTTGTGAAGAATTAAGCAAATGTTTTAGCCCCTTCAAGCCCCGAGTTGGTGTAACTCCAGCGAAATTCTTTTTGTAAGTATTTGCTCTATATATGTAAATAAATGTCTAGATGTATATATATTAAGGGGTCTTGCTCAAACGTTTGCTTTCACACTTATAATAACTGAATCAACTATGATTGTTATGTTTTAAAATAACATGTAACAAATTTAATAATCAATCAGTTTTAACAGGTTAAAATAGAGATGAAATGATCGTGAATTTTAGATGAAAGTGTTATCTTCATAGAGACTGGATAGAGGAATATTAATGTTCTTTGCTATTGCCTTTTAGTAAGCACCGAGCTTAGAATCGATGACTGCTGCAGGCGTGGTTTCGTCAATTCTTCTGTGATAAGGTCCCTTCTCCACACAACTCGTCCAATGTAGGCAGTCAGTGTTGATTCTCTGCTTCTAACTCACAACTAGTGACGTAGAACTTTCGTCGTGAAGCTTCATACCACGATGATAAGAACTGTTTTGTTGTTGTTCACTTATGTCACTGGCGACCACTGTAGAAGTCGAGGCCACCACTGTGGCAATGGTTTTTTTCTTCTTTGTAGACAGTATCAGTCCGCAAAATGTTAACTATGATGAATGTTACCTCTGTAATGTTATAATGGACTGACACTCAAGACAGTACATACGCGAATGAAATAACTTGACAGAAGTCTGGGTCACAGTTCCATACATATAATCTCAACAGCATAGTCCTGGACATCAGCAACAATAGTACAAATACTTGCATGGTTAGAATATGTAATACAGTCATCCTTACGTACTGGTAACAACTGCATTCAATGTAAGTGCGGCATTCACTCCTCGCACATAAATCTCTATCTCTGATCTATAATCAATGTAAGTGCGGCACTCACTCCTCGCACATAAATTTCTATATGGTCTGTATACAATGTAAGTGCGGCATCCACACCTCGCACATATATATATCTCCGTGGTCCTACTTTCAATGTAAGTGCGGAATTCACTCCTCGCACATATATCTCTATCCAAGTTCCTCCAGAACTTAACAGCGCGGGAAAACCACAACGCGCTTACATAGACCTCCTATTGGCGCGGGAAAGCACACAACGCGCATTCAAATAATAGCATATAATAGTCTTACCATAGACCTCCTACTGACACGGGAAAACGACGTGTCTTTTAATCCAAAGTGCGGCATTCACTCCTCGCACATAATTATATACCTCTGGTCTAATCACCAGGCATCTAAGTTCCTCTTGAACTTTACAGCGCGGGAAACCCACAACGCGCTCATAAATAATATTATATATAAAGGCCTTGTAAATACACCTTACGCGGTACATCATCGCGTCACATTCAATATATTATAATCAAAATCACATACACTATTCACATACTCTAGAAAACACTGACCGTCTCCCTCGACGGATGGCCACAGACTCTCTTTTTAACAACTCAGAATTCTTCTCTGACACGTATGCTAACTTCATTCACTTCGCACGCTTTTCTCATGTCCTGTAAACCTCAATTCACACATGAACACCACTGAGTATTCTTCAACCATACTCTACGTGCTTCTAACAGTGAACTTTTAAATGTAACATTCCAAGCTTGCATACTTTAATAAAAATACACTCTAAACAGAGTTACTCCTTTCTCTCCCCACACACATGTATATACACGTCATGTATCTCATGACCTTAACCTACTTACTAACAAACTTCAGGACCGTACACAAAAATCCTTAACACCTAACTCTAGCGTAGAATATGACCTAACACACGAACTTTAGACAAAATAAAGAGAACAAATGCCTCTGCTAAGTACATTTGTGGGCTGCAAATTAAAAGGCGCATTGTCTCTCTGTCCATCCACCAATGTTAGCCTCTCTGAATAATTATTCTATTTTTGAGTGTACACAGCGTAACTCGGGGAAGATGATTAGAAATCACCAATATTCTTCTGTGTATTAAACTGGGAAAATATGTGCTTGGATAGCGCAGGACAATGTCGAGCCTGAATTACAATTAAAAAGGTACATATAATTCACAAAATGATACTTTACACTTGAGGCACATGTGATGAAATCATCACTCATCACTGCTCCATTCGGAGTCTGGGGTTGTTGCTGCTTTCGCTTTTTCTGAGCGAATTAGCATAAAACAAACACCAGCGCTTGCTGTAGTGGTTTATGGACATACTATTTTCATATGTTGAGGTTGCCAGCCTCATGTATAACCACTTAGCAAGAAAAACATGTCAAATTCACATTTGTAAAATAAATGTTTACACTTACCGCAAAGTAACTTTTGGGAACACAATCTCTTGGAACAGTTTTAATGGACACAGCACGTTGATGCTTTCGAATCACTTGGTCTGGAAATTTAATATTCCTCTTATGACGGGTGATCTGATTCCTTAGGTCTCAAGTCTTTGTATTTAAAAATGCGGGTTTACTTTTTTCAGTTTCAAAGTTGCCCAAATACTTCGATCATTGTCCTTTAAGTTTCCAGTCATAGTATTTAAAAAACCGGGTTTACTTTTTTAAATTTTAAAGTTGCCCAAATACTTCGATCCTGATCCTTTAAGTTTCCAGTCTTTGTATTTAAAAATGCAGGTTTACTTTTAAGTATTAAAGTTGCCCAAGTACTTAGCTCTGTCACTTATAATTGTCGAATCCTTTGTGCGATCCTTCTCTTTCTGGCTCTGTTGAATTGCTAGCTTGACGCGGCGATGCAGTTTGATTTGTGACTCAGATTTCGCTTGATGATACTTCCATTCCTCAGTTCAAATCCCAGATTGTATGTGTAGACCACTTTCCAATGAAAGTTAATGCCTATTCCGGCTCTCAAACTAAGCCAATGGTAAGCTCTGAACTATGTGGGTGGGGGTGTTTAATGTAATTTCTCCCTCATATTTTTTAAATATTACATTTAAAATTCCAACACGTGACCTCTTTCTAATACCTTTCGCCAATATTGTCTTCCCTGACAGGTTATCTGTAATAATCTTGATACAGGGATGGACCAGCGGAAGCTATTATCTCATTATCACCTGGGCTCTCGCCTATCTCAGACCGCTTTCCTAGACAGACAATATGGCTTTCTTTACGTCGATCAGGCGAGATCGTCTTGCGCAAACAACGATCGTCACTATCAAAGGTTGGCTAGACTGACTTACGTGATAACCGTATTATCCGCTGACCGGTCTAATTAACCTGGTATTATTACGATTCATCTTGCGGAACGTAAACAAGTCTGGGAGTGGTCACAGCAACAATGATGAAGATGCATGAAAATGGTAAATAAAAAGCGGATGAAAGAGAGAAAGAGTGGCCCAAAAGTACATGTACAAACGTTTTGTCACAAGCAGGGTGTCTGCGATATGTTCTACATTTCTGTCAAAGGAAGTCACTCTTATATATATATATATATATATATATATATAATATATATATATATATATATATATATATATATATATATATATATATATATATATATATATATATATATATATATATATGTATGTATGTATGTATGTATGTATGTATGTATGTATGTATGTATGTATGTATGTATGTATGTATGTATGTCATCATACAAGCTGTTCATGAAATTAATTCAATCTCGACACATGCAGTGGATTGTTGACACCCAGCGACTGTCACCTCGGCAAAAAGGATCATTGCCAAGAAATGGTCTTCAAGAACATGTCTTCACCTTAAAAACAGCAGTTAGTGACTTTCTACATTCATCAGGAAAGGCCTATCTGTGCTTTATTGATATTAAAGATGCATTTGGCAGCATTGACCACGAGTTTATGATAAGGGAGCTAAGCGAATCAGGCTACCCGGACGTCTTTGTCAACATCACCAAAGATATATACAGTGGCTCCTCCTATCAAGTTAAAAACGCCAGTACTATCACAAACCGGATCGAGCGTAAGAAAGGTATTATTCAGGGGTGCCCATGGAGTGTCATTGTATTTGAACAAGGCATTGATAAATGGCTGCGGTGGATTGAGCAAGGTTATCAAACACATCACATACCGAATCCCATTCAAGGGTATGTGGATGACGTAAGTCTCTTCGCCACCAACATACACGACTTACAATCAATGGCACAGAAGACAACAGTATTTATGGAGACCAGCGGGATGGAGGTTAAGCCACAAAAGTGTGCAGTGTTCAGCGGTCAGCGAAGCGGAAACAATTGGGTCAACACTCGTAAGGTGGACATTAATATCCAAGGTCATGAAATCCCCTCTTCTGATCGAGGGCGTTCCTACAGATACCTAGGACATGACATTACAGTTGATAATACATCAGACCAGTTTCAAGCAAGCAGCCTTATATTAGAATTTAGATCAAATTTAACCAAATTAAGCTGTGCCCCACTACCAACATCAGCAAAGATCTCATTAATTAACCCGATGTGTTTTCGGTCCTCTCATGTTTTATTTTTTTTCTAACATACACTTCACAGAAAAACAACTTAAAGAAATTGAAGATGAAATTGTACACCACGTTAGAACATGGCTAGCGCTAAATGAATCATCCACAAGGAGCTATTTCTTTTGTCCCAGGTCGAAGGGTGGCCTTGGCATACCAAACCCCTTCATATTATACCACTCTCGACATATTTCATTCCTTGTCAGTATGCTCAATTGTGATGATAGTCTTGTAAAAACTGCAGCGATAAACTCGTTAGATAGACATATGAAAAAACGTAAAATAGACCAAGTAGATGATGATAGGAATAACTTTGCAAGTTACGAGTTAAATGAAACAAACCATCTAGCTAAAAGATCGAAGGTGAATTGGCCAAAAATCATTTTGGGTAGAACTGAATGAAGAATGCGCGTGTGAAGGAGTGAGTGTGAAAGTGGATGACAGTGGCCATTACACTGTACATTTAGATGTAGATGAAGATGTGAGTCTAACATACAAGTCAGCAAATGCTTTTTATTCTGGATTTAAATCACATAAACTTAACCTAATTCTAAGTGAACTAAAAAGTAAATCATCACAAGGGAGAATAGTGCGCGAAATGAAATGTGTAAACCATTCATTGTCATCTAGTTTTCTATCTAATGTTAAATTAAGTGATAAAATACTTTCATTTGCTGTGAGATCGAGGTTACAGTTGCTGGAATGCGAAAGTCTTTTACATCTATACTACCCACAGACATACACGAAAATGTGCAAAATATGTAACCACCCATACGAAACAGTGTCACATTTATTGAATGGATGTACCAAATTCCAAACATTATACCAACAAAGGCACAATAGAGCTGTAGACATTATTTATGAGAAACTGAAATCCTCATACAATAATAAGAGTTACATAACAATAAATAAAGAGATAATAGTTAAACCATCACTTTTCGGCAGCAGTAACACCTCATTTAAGACACATGCCGTAAAACCTGATTTAACGATAATCAATCGACAGAACAAAACAGCTTTTATAGTAGAGGCAGCAATACCATATGACGCCCATTTAGATAAATGTTACCAACATAAATTTGATAAGTACTATCCATTGGCTGCAGAAATTAACGAACTAGGCTATCGTACGCATGTAATCGTACTGATAATTGGTAGTTTGGGTCATGTGCATGCAAAGTGTGTGAGTGGATTAATGTCGCTAGGGTTGCGGAAATTTGAAGCAAAGGTTTTATGTAAATATGTCAGTATCAGTGCAATTATAGGTTCTTACAGAATATGGAAACTTCGATGTAAAAAACACCCATATTAAATTGCTGAAATGTTTTCCCCACCGTCTAATCTCAATTGTGCTCTGTCTACTATACCAAACGACTATTGTATTTGATGCTATATTTAATATCTCACTCTACTAGCTGTCAACGCTTTTTTATGGCAAACAGAAATTCTGATAAAACCCCCATGTAAAAACAACCATATTGCTCAACTTGAATGGTATTCCACACACATTTTGTAAATTTCAATAATTCTCATTTTTTGGCAGGTTATATCATATCATTATATGCCAATGTCTTTTAGAAAGCTTAAAAAAATTTTATGTATGTGTAACACAAAGGTTCGATGTAAAAACACCCACATATAACTACTTGAGACGTCTTCAACACTTTATGTAAATTCTAATGATTCTCCTATATGCCATGTTGTATCTATTATATCATGTCTGTACATATTAATGTATTTTATGGAGAATAAAGATTCTGATATGTATGTATGTATGTATGTATGTATGTATGTATGTATGTATGTATGTATGTGTATATATATATATATATATATATATATATATATATATATATATATATATATATATATATATATATATATATATATATATATATATATATATATATAAACACCACATAGGCATACATAGAATGCCGCCTCAGATAAAGGAGTTCTTGTTTAAGCCATGCGTGGGGCTTAAGAATTCTTATGAGGAAGATCAAAAGGTTTTCAAGAACAGGCCGACACTTACTTATTATCCGAGGAATAGAATTTGATTATTTGAGCACAGTGACATAATGTCAAGCGCATTCAGATGATGCGCATTTCATTAATGGGTGGTGCAGGTGTTGGGGCTATCCGAGAGATGTGATTGACAAAAATTGTTACTAAGTCGTGTAGCATTTCTGCCAGTGGAAGTTTGCTTATAATGGCGTATATAATTCTGCGTGACTCACACATACAACCATTCGTGATGGTAAATGTGACTTAAGGAATTACGTGCATGTGTGGATAGCATATTGACACGTTTTACACCGTGCACCATTTAATGGTATGGTTCTAAAATGGCGGCCATTGCCGATGCTCGAACGGCTTAAAACCAGGAGGTAACTTAAGTTTTTGTCTCGTCCACTGAGCGTCCGATTGACAGAGTGGTTACAGTGCTGGTCTCTCGCGGCAAAGATGCCGGATGCGAGGTACAGACACTCTCAAGTCTAGCCAGCTGTAAATAGGTCCTTGACTTAGAGTTAGGGAAGGAAAAGGCAACGAGGAAGAGAACTGGTCACCTCACCTCTCGATGCTGGACCTAGTATGATGAAGTCTCTAACTGAAGTATTCACAGATTCGAGAAAAGGCAATTGTTGGAAAAGTATCTATCTGACGGTTGCAGGCACCATACATATTAGTCGTCTACCACGGCATCCCTGAAGAAGCATTATGTAATTCTTTAAAAACCCAGATTCTACATGTGGCTTTTCATGCCAGCATGAACATAAGAACGACTGAAACGAGTTGAAAAAAAAATCAACTATACAGTGCACTTAGCTAGCTGGAAACTATATGTAAAATCTCATTAGATGCTATTTAAATATCGCTCTTGTATATTTGTATAGGCAAAAAGACCTGATAATAATGATACCGTATCGGTTTTACCTAGATTGTTATTCGCATGATTTATTTATTATTATCTGTATTGAGTGGTATCTAGAGTTGCCGGGTAATAGATCTTCTGTTCGATGTAGCAAATGTTTCATTGTTTTTGGTCACGCCTCATGGAATATGTGGCCACCACTAAAGCTGGTCTCCTTGCATGAACATTGAGTCAAAGCCACCTCCTCCCCTGCTCTTGTAGCGAAGGCGTCTGTATCAGTATGTTTCATTTGATGAGGTTGCCAGCCACATGTATAACCTCATATTAGTGACCTATTACGACATAATTGATGAGACAGTAGACATATTCTTTTCTATACGTCACCAGAGACACCCAGAACCTACATGGGAAGTAGCAAATATTCATGTGCATTAAATACCAATACTTGTTAACTCCTCGTGAGGTTGCTCGCACATATATGAATACGTTTGTTGACAAACTCTTCCCTGCTTTAAAGGAATTTTATTTCACTATGTCTGGGTCATAACATTTGTCGCGCAAGCGCAATAGTTATTCAAGGGAACGGCTTCGAACACGTGCACAACAGACTGTATGTGTGAGCTGAAAAAAAACTGTTGTGGATGTTTATTTTCGGTAAACGAAATGAGAGGAACAGGAGCAGTTGTCGATGTGAAGATCCAGTCAGGTTGAACAAGTGTAGATATTTTTGAAAGCGTGAGAGTGCTTGTTGAGGTTTTGTTATTTTTCATAACAGCCCGAGGTAGACTTGTTTTATTTGGTTGAGGGATGGGAGAGTCGAGCCTCAATAAAAAAAATGAACCGCAAGTCCTGTGTTATTTGCTTCTTTGTGGCATTGTAATTCATTGTGTGTTCCGTTTTGTTTGAACAATATCACAAGAAAGATGATGAGAGGAGAAGCGTCAACAAAAATGGCACCATGTATGCAAAAGTCAACGAGTATAAAGGGGAAGAGTAAGAATACAAAGCAAGAGTAATGTCAAGGATTTGTAATAGTAATTGTAGTAACATCATCTGTAGTTGATCCAGAAGTAGAAGTAGTGATAGTTGTTGATAGTTGTTGGAGCTGCAAGGACAGGAGAAGTAGGAGAGAATTGACAAATTGTACCGGAGAGAGGAAGTTGTGGAGAGACATGATCTCCTACGCCACTAGCCATAGTACTTGAAGAAGAAGAAGAAGAATAGTATGGAGCAGATGAGGAGAAGATGCTGACGATGGATAGGAGCACATTGAGAAAACCTGTTGATAGTATTACAAGGCAATTTTTGTTCTGAAGTCCACAGCGTAAGAGAGGTAGAGGTGAACGATGAACACACGCAGAAGAGAATTAAAGACAGATAAATGGGATAAAGCGATTACAGTTCATGGAAAAACCTTGACACAGGACAGGAGGACTTGACATGAATTTCTTGAAGGCCAAGGCTCATTGTGGATCTGATAGGTAATGATAATGCATAGAGTAGACGCACTGCTACAAGGTGTAGACTCACACATTTATCTTGGAATACCATTCAAAGTATTTCTAGAATGTGTAGTTCCTGTATACACGCACTGGGATCCTCGCCGGTGCTACGGAGTTCGTGCACTGTGCTGAGATCCTCCTTATGTGATCTAAGGTGGGAGATCAGCGCACTAATGGAGTTGTGCGTGTACAATGAAGATATTCCTTAAAACCAAACGAAACTGTCTTAGAAAGAATATACAAAAAGATGGGGACAATAGGCGGGAACATCAGCTTATAGAAATACTAAAAGGCAAGAGCAGGACGTGTTGGGAAAAATACGGAAATCACAAGAAATCAAGTCCAGTGCAGAAAGAAGAATCTTCAAATCTGATGTCAAAACAGTCCTAATGTATAACTATGAAATACCGAGAACAAACACAAAATACAACAACCAAGAACTGACAGCTTTCATACATGGATGCTTGCGCAGCATAGAATGAATACAACGGTGTGACAAGATCACAAGTGTGGAACCGATGACAAGAACTAGAGAAATACATGAGAATAAGAGGTGATGAAAAGACGCTGGCGTTAGTAAAACACATAAATAGCATTACAAGGTAGTGCTTGTTCTAGAAACCAGGATATTAGAAGTATGAGAGAGAGAGACCAAAATTCAAACGGAGACGAGATTTATGATAAATATTGGTCTGGTTTGGTATTATGGACCATCTTCATTGCTAATGGACAACTCTATAAGTGCTTCGATCTTCTCCCTTAGATCACACAAGGAGGATCTCAACACAGTGCACGAACTCCGTAGCACCGGCGAGGATCCCAGTTTGTGTTATACAGGAGTCACACATTCTATAAATATTTTTGTGGTGGGTAGGTTTCCTAATTTTTAAATTTTGCAAGGACAGCGATGTTGACTCTTTACGATTTCCATCTGTCAACGGATTTTTTAAGGTGCGAACAGGATCTCCTAATTTTCGCCCTTATCCAAGAAGGCTAGGCATCCGATCTCACTACCCAGGAGATCAGTGTGGAGTATAACATCATTAAGAATCACTGGTTCTGAAGAAAAATATCCATAAATTATATTTCCTGTACTGGGAACGAACCCGGCACCTTTAGAATTAGAGGCCACTCTTAGCCACTCCGACCCCCTATAGACATTAAACGGGTTAAATAAGAAGCTATGTTAGAACCTTGACCAGACGGAATAGAACTGGAGGTCTTGTCGTGAATACGTTGAATGCTTGTGCTCCACTGGGAACTGAAGGCTAGTAAATTAATGAATAGTATAGGTGATGGTTAGTGCACTGGCTTCCTAGCTCGGTAGTCCATAGTTCGATCCCCAGTTGAGGTGGGATTTTTAAAAGGCAAACGGCTCCGGGGTCGACCCAGCCTCATGAATTGGGTACCAGAGCAGGAAGGTTAAAGGCTGCTTGCGTGATGCTGACCACATCACCCCTAGTGTGCCGATGGTCAAGAAAATATATGCCTAACACCATATTCCCAATATGCCTCAATGGGCGTGTAATGGGATCCTTTACCTTACCCTATAGGCGATGGTTTTATAGTCTGTCCTGACAGTTATCTGGTTCATCCTGCCAATAGTCATATGCTTGTCTCATAGTTTAAGCCATTAAAGTCTTAAGTTCCAAGGAAATAAATACGAGGTTTTCATAAGGTTGTAAGTAGCATGGTTATGCCTGGTGAAGGCTTCCTGGAGACAGTACCTGCGTTGGTGACACCTTGAGGTGCGTAAGACTTAGTGCAGGCTGTCTAAGAACAACTTCAGTGCTGACTCCATGCTGCGTTAGGTGCAACAAGGAGAAAGAAGAAGTATAGGTGGTGCGTGGGTTTATTAAAAACAGTGAAGTTGACATCCCAAGAAACATTGTTGGAACGAAAACAAACAGAACTTAATAATAATACTTACTTACTTAGTCGTTCCCCTTCTACCGTGAGGTGTAGAGGTTTGGAAGAAAGAGCGCCAGACTATCCTATCGGCTGTCTTCCTCCTGGCCTGGTTCCATTCTAGTCCTCGGTCCTTCAAAGATTGTCTAATGTTGTCCTCCCAGCGGACTCTGGGTCGTCCTTGGGGTCTGGATCCCTGGCTCTTTGTTTCCCATGCTTGTCGTGGTAGCCGATCTTCTCCCATTCTGCAGACATGGCCAAACCATCTTAGTTGAGACTGTTCTACTTGGGTATGCAGGGGCTGGGATTTAAGGCCTTGACGTATCGTCTGGTTGCGGACCATGTCTCTTCTTGTTACTTCAACCACCTTCCTAAGATACCTAATTTCTGAGGTTTGGATCTGGCTTTTGTGGGTTGTAGTCATTGCCCATGACTCGCATCCAAATGTCAAGACTGGGACATAGGTGAAGCGGTATACAGCCATCTTCGTTTTCTTACCAACCTCTCTCTTGCTGAGGAATCCTAGATTTATGGCCTGAAAAAGTCTCCCAGCTGCTGCTTTTCGAGTGGCCAACTCTTCTTTGATGCCTCCCTTTCGGTCTATAATAGCTCCGAAGTATTTAAAGTGGTCGACCTGCTCCAGGACCTGTTCTCCCAGCTTAATCTAATGTCTTCTTTTTTCTCGTGATATCACCATGGATTTTGTTTTAGAGCTGCTTATGACAATCCCTCTCTTCTCCAGCTCTTCCTTCCAGACTTGCAGGTTGGATTGGAGATGTGCCTCTAATTTAGCAATCAGGGCAACATCATTAGCAAATGCCAGCTCTGAAATACAGATCTGTCTCATCTTCCAGTACCCCACTGAATACTTTCTTGTTCTCTCCTTACATGACTTGATAACATCGTCCATGAGGAGTATGAAAAGATAAGGTGACAGGATATCACCTTGTCTTACACCAGTGGTGGTCCTGAACTCTTCTGACTTATGGTTTGCTGTCCTCACATAATTTTTGCAAGACTTGTAGAAGCTCTGTATAGCATGAATCAGAGGTGCTAGAACGTTCTTCCTTGTCAAACAGTCCCAAAGTTTGCTCCAGGGGACCCTGTTAAACGCCTTTTCCAGATCTATGAAACAAAGATGGATTTTACTCTTATACTCAAGGGCCTTTTCACTCAGCTTTCTAAGTGTGAAGATTAGGTCTTGAGTACTTCGGTTTGCTCGGAATCCGCACTTGGCCTCATCCAAATGTGGCTCAGCTAGGCGTCGGAGTCTCTGCTCTAGGATTCTAGAGTAGATTTTACCAGGGACACTGAGAAGGGATATGCCTCTGTGGTTTCCACACTGTCGATTGTCACCATTTTTGAAAATTGGTGTTATGATGGCAATCTCCCAATCCTTTGGTATGGTCTTGTTGCACCATGCTGCCTGTAGGACCCTTAAGAGTAATAGGTCGCCTGATGCTCCCATGTACTTAACCATTTCTGGTGTTACACCATCATGCCCTGCTGCTTTGCCCATCTTGATTTTCCCCAGTGCTGCCTTCAGTTCTTCCATCTTTATGTCATCTTCATCACCATTGGTGTTTCCTCTTCTGTGCTAGTGGTTATCATTTCTGATGCTTCACCATGCTCACCATCCAGGAGTTCGGAGAAATATTCTTTCCATCTTTCCATTACTTCCTTCGGGGCAGTAAGCAATTTGCCTTGCTTGTCTTTTATAAATTTGAGAGGGCATTGTTTTTCCTTCCTTATGTTCTTTAGGCTTAATAATAATAAAACAGGTTATAGGCAGAAAATTGTAAAAATAATGAAGGTGCTTGTAGAATGACTGGAGCACGGGAAACTTTGGTTTAGAACACTGCTCGTCCTTATGACGAACATTTACGTTTTCCTGTTATCAGATCAGCCATGCAACCACGATGCTTTTATGCCACCAGCGGAAGCAGCAGCGAAGAATTATTATTTATCCTGAATCTATTCTCCCAGACACTCTACCCCGTTCAGATGAAAAAAAAAAAAAAAACTCATGTAGGGTGCATTATTTGTGGTTTCTTATTTCGTCCACACTTCAACCAGCTCAGCAGAGGTTCTGCCCCTTTAAAACTCCCTTTTCGCCTGTAATTAGTGTATTCAATGCAACTTTATTACCTATTGTGTGATTTACTTACATCATAATGTTGTTCGTAATTTGCTGTTTGTTATTTACAGCTGGGTTTGTAGTTTGTTTATTTCTAGAATATTTACTATAGAATCATTTTATTCTTGAACTGAGGGTTTTACGTTTACAAAACCTTTTTGACTACAAAGTCTTTTATATTTGAACATGCGCCGTAATATAACTGGCGGACCTTGAGTCTAGGTTGAACAGTACGTGCATGGCTAATATGACAAAGAAAGTGAAAATACATTAGAAAATACTTGAAAATAAAAAAGACATCAAGTCGAAAATAAAATCAGAATTTTCGACTCACATGTCAAATCAGTCCTATTGTCACAAACATGGAGAACAATCAAAACAGCAACCACAAAGCTACAGACTTTCATAAATGGGTGCTTAAGGAGAACAGAAGGATTGACATGGTATGACAAGGTCACCAATGTGGAACTGATGACAAGAACCTGACAAGTACCAGTGGAATAAGAGATGACAAGAACCTGGCAAGTGCCAGTGGAACAAGAGATGACAAGAACCTGACAGGTACAAGTGGAACAAGAGATGACAAGAACCTGACAAGTGCCAGTGGAACATGAGATGACAAGAACCTGACAAGTACCAGTGGAACAAAAGATGACAAGAACCTGACAAGTGCCAGTGGAAAAAGAGATGACAAGAACCTGACAAGTGCCAGTGAAACAAGAGATGACAAGAACCTGATGATAAGGTCTGATTTTCGGTCACCACCTTGATAAAGACTGTGTTTTTGTGAGATTGCTCGTACAGTCACAATGTTCTTTAAATGGGTCAGGTTACCGACTGTTGAGGCCCTGACAAGGTGTACTGTTAGGTGCATATATTCTGATGCAATGAGTGGGTGTAAACATCAATAATAAAAACGCGAATGGATGACAGTTCGACAGGTGCACAGGACACGCACTCCAATCACAGGTGGAAGTCAAGGATGGCTGGACTACTGTGGTCGTTTCATACTGTTTAATAGGACGCACACACTTGGACAGTACGAGTATAGTTACAGGAAAACAGGTTGACATACATAGCATACTGTTGATCAATGGTCTACCATCTTAAGTTAGCATTCATGTTGAAGAACATTACAATGGAACATCCGTAAACAAGCACTTAGATTTCCACTGTTTATCAATATAATCATCAGGCCTTACTGACAGAGCGTGTCAGTTAATAAATACTGTTCAAGCATGACTCCTAGACAGAACCTCTTTTCTAGCGAAGATTCCTTTAGGTAAAGTTCAGCAAATCTATCTGAAGACAATGTTAACCCACCAGTATTGGGTTTTCTTTATAACTGTGATCTCTTAATCATCACCTGATAATAAGGGGCATCCCCGTTCTCTGATCGATGATCGACAAAAAGTTAGGATCCAAAATGGCTTCTGGTTCCCTTTGAGTATCGCTCACTATACAGATGTATAGTAAATCTTCAATATAAACTTTGTTCATAAACACAAATGTTTCTACAAGAAACAGCATATTCTTTCATTATAACTGCTGCATACAATCATATTCAGTGCTGCTAGGTAACATGTCATCCCGACATATTGATATGGATAATCATAATGTAGACGTCTGCCCAGCTAAGCCTAGGACGAAAAAGTTCAGCAAAAAGTTCTTTTACCTGGGCATGGGAAATACACTAGCAGAACACATACGCCCCTCTCCTGGCGTTATAGAATAAACACTGGGGACTAATAGACGTAATAATCATATCAGAGATTATCTTCTTCCCCATAACAAATCACAGAGATCAACAGACTGAGGACTCGTCTTCGACATGGCTTTCGCCAGGCATTCCATCATCACGGAAGACACTCTTTCCTCTCGGCATGCGCAGAAACTCTCTGACCTCAAAGTTCAGTACAAGGAAAAATAGTTCCACTTAGACATACCAAGATATCACGATATAAGACCGAATCGTCTGAAACAGACACAGAGTAAACATAGACTCGGACCATAAACATTCCTGCATAAACCTAAGCAAGAACAATCTGTTTTCTGGCCCAACAAAAGACAGACTAACGAAATCCAGATTCATACGCCAAATTCGATCTCCAGGGGAGATAACCCATATAACAAAAGTATCAATCAATCATGGGTGATATATCTTTGGCCAGGAAAGCATCCTGATTCTAAAAACAAATACCTTCCCTCAGACAGATACATATTATATTAACTATATACATTGTCACCAGTAATCTGTTGGTAACAGACTACCGCAACCCCCGGGAAAAAAAATGAATTTTTTTTTCCATCCGAGAGCAACATACAATAGGCTCACAACGCACGAATAATGCGCAGATGACTAATAAGAGCAATTTATAATTTCAAATTAAGGTAAAGTCGAAGCATAGATCGACTTGTGAGAATACATCTCAACATCTCAGAGAAAGCATTTCTCTTAAGCATCAATGTTTCCAGGGAGGTGCCACCAACCTATACTACAATGCTGGCAATGACACAATGCATATAACAATTTCATATTTAAGCACTATAAGTACATGATTGACAAAGAAGAAAAATCATTAAAGAGTAGCGGTGAATATATATTAATGAACGTAGTGATAGTAGTGATACAATCACTATATTACAAATTACAATGTGTATCTATCTTGATATAGAAAAGAATAACTGTTGTAGAGTTGGATGTGTTAAGAAGTCCAAGACCCAACAGTTAGGTGGAATCATGTGGGCATCTAGACAAAATGACCGCCATCACATTATCTGATCCACGGATAGCTCGTACCGAAAAATGAAAAGGTTGAGGAGCTATTGCATATCGAGTAGACCTCGAGCTCTTCAAATTCTTACTCTGTATAGCCGTAAGAGCTTTCTGATCGGTTTCTACTATGAAATGTGCGCCTAGAAGGAACTTTGTAGTTTGAGAATTGACCAAACCATAGCCAATAGCTCACGGTCTAAAACCGAATAATTCCTTTCTGCAGCATTAAGTTTTCTGGAGATATACATTACAGGATGCAGAGTTCCAGAGTACTCTTGCATTAGTGCCGCTCCAATCCCAGTTGATGAAGCGTCACTACGAAGAACAAATATCTTATCTGTAGTAGGTAACACTAAAATAGGTGGTGTTGAAAACAAATTTTTAATCTTATCCAAAGAGGATTGGCATTCCTGTGACCAGTGGACCATATTAGGCGACCCTTTCTTTAGTAGTGTAGAAAGAGGTGCCATGATAGAGGATAGATTCGGAATGAATCTTCCATAAAATTGAATAAGACCTAAGAGACTTCGCACTTGCTTTTTAGTCTTAGGAATAGAGATGTTAAGTATCTTAGTGATATTATGGTCCTCTGTCTTTAGGAAACCATGACCCACTCGATGGCCTAGGAAAGAAATTTCGCTAAAACCAATGCAGGCTTTAGAGGGTTTCGCTGTCAGGTTATACTCGCGTAGAGTAGATAGTAATTCAACTAACCCCGAATAGTGATCCTCCCAAGTATCGCTGAAAAGACAGATGTCGTCTAGGTACGCAATGACATCTGACCGATAAGATAGGATTCGACGCATCATGCGTACGAATGTAGCCGGTGCGTTCATAAGGTCGAAAGGCATGAAATTCCATTGAAAAAGGCCTCTAGGTGTAGAAAAAGCAGTAAAAGGTTTGGCGCGTTCAGATAAAGGAACTTGCCAATATCCTTTAGACAAATCAAGTTTAGTGAAAAAATGAGATTTAGAAAGCCTAGTAAGTAGCTCTTCTAGTAAAGGCATAGGTTCAGCATCAAACTTCGTAACTTGATTCAATTTGCGATAGTCAACGCAAAGACGTATGTTATTGTCTTTTTTTCGAACAATAACCATCGGCGAAGAATATGCAGAAGTGGATGGTTCAATTATTTTTAAATCTATCATCTCATCCAACTCCTTCTCAACCTGTGCTTGAAAATGTATAGGGATAGGATAAGGTCTGACCCTAATAGGATTATGGTCAGTTAGAATAATGTCATGTTCAATGACATGAGTTTGTCCAGGGATGTCAGTAAGGACATCCTGAAATGTTTGTAACATAGCCGAAACTTGTCGCTGTTCTCCTAGAGATAAATCAGGAGAGACAGTAACATTTTTCCATGATTCACTAGAATGAAGTGGAATCATCGGAAGCGGAAGATGAACATCCGAAAAACTTGTTTCCTCATCCTGTATTACGGACAGTGATGAGTAATGACCATGTTGGACTGGTGAATCGTCCGTTGCCTGGAAAATAGGCTGTAAATAATCCGGACGTTCATGGAATTCCGTAAGCATATTGATGTGGAAGGTTTTATGCTTTCCATCAATATCGACAATGTAGTCAACATCGGAAATTTTCGAGATTATATCGTACGGACCTTTCCAGGAAATAAGAAGTATGTTTTCCCTACAAGGTAGCAAAACAAATGCTTTGTCACCAGGACAAAGTTGTCGTAAGGTTCTTTTCTTATTGGCAAATTGTCTTGCCTTCTGTTTAGCAAATTCAGAAAAAGAAGTTGCCAATTTGCATGCTTCGATAATCTTTTGTCTCAGCGCGATGACATATTCGTAAGAAGATTTTGTGTCATCGGTAATATTATCAGCGGTTATGAGATCATGAAGCAAAGACATAGGGCCGCGCGGTCGCGCGCCAAAGACAAGTTCAAAGGGAGAAAATCCTGTATGTTCATTGGGGACCTCTCTGTAAGAGAAGAGGGCCGCGGGTAAAACCCTGTCCCAATCTTGAGGATGATCCTCAGTTATCTTCCCTAGTAAGTGTTTGAGTGTTCTATTTAGCCGTTCGACCATCCCATTGGACATAGGATGATAGATACTACTCAAAGATCTTTCTATCTGCAGAGTAGATATTACTTGAGACATGGTATCCGATATTAGTTGGGTGCCATGGTCTGATAATATCTCTCCGGGGATCCCAGACGAGAAAATATAAGCCAAAGAGCATCTGCAACAATGTCAGCAGTAGTAATGTTCTTCAGAGGAATAGCCTCTGGCCAACGTGTGCACATGTCCACACACGTCAAGATAAACTGATGTCCTCTAGCAGATTTGATCTTAAATGGACCAATGATGTCTATCGCCATTTTCTGAAATGGTCGAATAGGAATGTCTGCAGCCTGAATAGGTGCAGCATGGCGTGGACCTTTGGATTTGACCTCTTGACATACTTTACAAGATCGACAATAAATCCGTATGTCTTTGTTCACAAAAGGCCAAAAGAAAGCCGCCAGAACTCTTGACTTTGTACGGGAAAAACCCATATGTCAAGCACACTGAGAGTCGTGTGCGTGCTGCAAAATTTTAACTCTCAAATTCTTGGGCACAAGAATCTGAGAATGACTTGACTTAGTGGAGTCTTGCACCATACGTACAAGTACGCCATTCTTCATTGTAATCCAAGATTTACGCTTTGTATCTTTATTCGTATCACCTTTTGTTGCAAGAGTGAAGAATTTCTTTAGAGTCGAATCATCTTCTTGCTGTTTTATAAACGAGTCACGAGAAATTACCAAGGGATCATCTTGGTTATGCACTTCATTATCTTCAGTAGATGAAGTTTGAGGCATATTAAGAGCTTGAGCTCTAGTGACTACAGCATTAGCAGTTTGCATATTTTGTTTTTCCCAAACGGAAATTTGTTGTGGAGTGCATTCTTTGACTCCGTGAATACGACCGATGATAAGATCAGCGATCGGATCCGGCAGAAGACATGCGTGTACATCTCCTGTAAAGAAAGGAGTAGGAATCCTAATGATAGCAGTAGAGTATTTCTCTAAGGTGCCGCCAAATGTTACACATTTGACTACTTTTCCAGTGGCACGAGAAGGATCTACAAGTGACTGCCTAACACCAATTGTGGTGCATCCAGAATCAAAAAGAACTGAGACTGGATTGTCATTTACTAAACCTTTATGTAAGACAAGAGAACCTCTTCCATCATGCGCGACTGACGCAGGAAGAGCGGGAAGAGGATGGCCACAACTTAAAGTGGACACCGTAGTTGGGTCAAATAATGTTTTGCATTGAGGGCACTGGGATGCTCTCCCAAAATCAAAAGCGGAACACGCCATATTATTAGCGTCATTATTATCTTTAGTCTGTTTATAGGCTTCATGTGACTCTTGCTGTGCAGAGTTTGCCTGATAATGTGATTTATGTTTTTTGTATTGGGATCTACCTCGATTATTATTGCCTCTGTAATCATTATTGTTTCCTCTATTGTAACCCCTATTTGGGTTTGAGTCATAGTTCTCATGGTTACCATTATCATATTCATTATAATGAGTATCTCTATAATTATGATCTTGTTGTCTCCATGATGGATGACTTGGATAGTTCCTATAATGACTTCCTCTGCGGAAATTCCTATAATTATGACCACCCCTGTATCGAGGGCTGTTGGCTCGTCTCCAGTTCTTCGCAGAAGAACCCTGAAATGACTGGTTACCTTGGTTTTGATAACTATTATGGTTACCCTTTTTATCATACCTGTTTTGTGGTCCCTGAAATTTGTGTGAATAATTAGGGTTGTATGGTGTTGCTGAAGCAACTGGCATACTTTCCTTAACCTTAGCATTGCTAAAAGCTACGTCCGGATGTGCCGTGACGTATTGGGTACAATATTCTTCCATTTCTTTTAGTGTCTTGAGTTTACGCTCATGTAGGAATTCAAGGAATGGCTTATTTACACTTGACATAATCTTGTCTCTAAGCAACAAGTCCATAAGTGCTTCATATGTCTTTTCGGTTTTGGACAGCTCAATCCAACGATTAAATGTAAGACGTGTCCTTGCAATGAATTCTGAGAATTCTACCCCTGATTCAGGTACCATTTTCTTAAACAAAATACGGTAACCTTCCTCTGTTAATTGATATTTTTTCAATAAGGCTGCTCTGATAACATCATAATTATCTTTGTCAGTCTCTTCAACCAAACTTAAACTAGTCAGAGAATCACCTTTCAAATTTTCTGATAACTGGTTAGCATATTGTGATTTATCCACATTATGAGCTCGACAAGAGCGTTCAAATCTATCCAGCCAGAATGTTATATCATTACTGGATAGATTGAACGCTGGTACCTTGACCTTGTAAGTAAAGGGTTTACCATTACTACTAGAGGACTGATTAACATTACTCATATTTGTCAATTTCAATTTTTCTAACTCAAATGCTAACAGTTTTTTCTCATGTTCTCTTTTTGCCTTTCTCTCCTCGGCTTCAGCTTCTCTGTCTAATCTCTTTTGTTCAGCCTCAGCTTCTCTGTCTAATCTCTTTTGTTCAGCTTCTTTGTCTAATCTCTTTTGTTCAGCCTCAGCTTCTCTGTCAAATCTCTTTTGTTCAGCTTCTTTATTTAGTTTTTCCATTTCCATTTGGAATCTCCTTTCGTCTACTTGCATCTGCAATTTCTTTTGCTCAAATTCTAATTCCATTCTTTTATCCTCGGATTTTTGTTTTCTCTCTTCCGCCTTTTGTGCTTTTTCATATTGACTGGTAGCATACTCCTCTAACTTATCACCAGTCTTGCCTAGGGATTTCCCTAACTGAAGTAATCTAAAGTCGACATAATGTATACCAATATGTGACTAGATACCTGAAATAGCAATAATGAAATCTATCTCCAAATAAATGGAAACAAGCTCTTAATAGCTTGAATAACCAGCTCCCTTTATCACAATCTCTGTGGGCAACAAACCTTTAAATAAGGTCTTGTATAGTCAACTGTGTACCTCTAATAATATCAATTAATCATCAGTTGATTATTTCTCATAAGTTCACTACACAGCTAGTAGTGTATGATCAAATATGTCTCATATAGTGTATGTCGATCAAGAACACAACAAAACAATTATAAAAGACAACATGAAAACATTCGCAGAAATCAACTAAGTTAAATAGAAAAACTGAAGAAAATAATCACAGAACCTGTGATGATAACCGCGATGAAATAAACAACACAAATGACGTCACAGTGTATAAATATAAAGGTGTATAGAACTAAATTTTAGGAAAGGGTAGACCTACAAATACAAACAAATCAAAACAAAACTGAAGAACAGAAAAAAATATTACAAAAACAACGATGGGACAGATCATCACAGCTAACAAAAATAGCAACAGATGTTGCGTGCAAATTTTCAATTAAGAAAATTGCTCCCTACAGAACACTAATATAGGATCTATATGACTTGGTATACCCTATATTAGTCACCTCACCAACCGCCCACGAAATATACACAAATATCACATATAAACATGTAGACATAAATATACATATAGCATAAATACATATAATATAATAAAGTGTGTTGCAGATAGAATGTGTTGCAGATAGAAGGCTCAGTTATAATGGTACTGTATTATGGGTCAGTTTCCAACCAAAATAAACTGCCACTTTAATAAATCATATTTCTGACTTAAACTATTACAAAGTTCAACAATATGTAGCAGAACACAAGAAGATCCACCGTTGAAGTGTAAGACCTCTCAGTTCCATAGCACTTCTTGCTAACACAGTTAATTCTTGCACACAAACCTGCTGTGTAACGCTGTCTGTTCTATCAGAAATGTCAACAAACGCTGACCTAGACAGGACAGGTCATGCTGACATCGACTGTAGAGTTGTACTGCTGGTAGGTGTACGTGTCGTAACAGGCCACAGGAAACGGTCTGGTCTCAGTAGCTGACTTCTCAAAATGTCCACTGTGCAGGTTGACCCAGAAAGCTGGCCTACCAGATTGATAAGGTCTGATTTTCGGTCACCACCTTGATAAAGACTGTGTTTTTGTGAGATTGCTCGTACAGTCACAATGTTCTTTAAATGGGTCAGGTTACCGACTGTTGAGGCCCTGACAAGGTGTACTGTTAGGTGCATATATTCTGATGCAATGAGTGGGTGTAAACATCAATAATGAAAACGCGAATGGATGACAGTTCGACAGGTGCACAGGACACGCACTCCAATCACAGGTGGAAGTCAAGGATGGCTGGACTACTGTGGTCGTTTCATACTGTTTAATAGGACGCACACACTTGGACAGTACGAGTATAGTTACAGGAAAACAGGTTGACATACATAGCATACTGTTGATCAATGGTCTACCATCTTAAGTTAGCATTCATGTTGAAGAACATTACAATGGAACATCCGTAAACAAGCACTTAGATTTCCACTGTTTATCAATATAATCATCAGGCCTTACTGACCGAGCGTGTCAGTTAATAAATACTGTTCAAGCATGACTCCTAGACAGAACCTCTTTTCTAGCGAAGATTCCTTTAGGTAAAGTTCAGCAAATCTATCTGAAGACAATGTTAACCCACCAGTATTGGGTTTTCTTTATAACTGTGATCTCTTAATCATCACCTGATAATAAGGGGCATCCCCGTTCTCTGATCGATGATCGACAAAATGTTAGGATCCAAAATGGCTTCTAGTTCCCTTTGAGCATCGCTCACTATACAGATGTATAGTAAATCTTCAATATAAACTTTGTTCATAAACGCAAATGTTTCTACAAGAAACAGCATATTCATTCATTATAACTGCTGCATACAATCATATTCAGTGCTGCTAGGTAACATGTCATCCCGACATATTGATATGGATAATCATAATGTAGACGTCTGCCCAGCTAAGCCTAGGACGAAAAAGTTCAGCAAAAAGTTCTTTTACCTGGGCATGGGAAATACACTAGCAGAACACATACGCCCCCCTCCTGGCGTTATAGAATAAACACTGGGGACTAATAGACTTAATAATCATATCAGAGATTATCTTCTTCCCCATAACAAATCACAGAGATCAACAGACTGAGGACTCGTCTTCGACATGGCTTTCGCCAGGCATTCCATCATCACGGAAGACACTCTTTCCTCTCGGCATGCGCAGAAACTCCCTGACCTCAAAGTTCAGTACAAGGAAAAATAGTTCCACTTAGACATACCAAGATATCACGATATAAGACCGAATCGTCTGAAACAGACACAGAGTAAACATAGACTCGGACCATAAACATTCCTGTATAAACCTAAGCAAGAACAATCTGTTTTCTGGCCCAACAAGGGACAGACTAACGAAATCCAGATTCATACGCCAAATTCGATCTCCAGGGGAGATAACCCATATAACAAAAGTATCAATCAATCATGGGTGATATATCTTTGGCCAGGAAAGCATCCTGATTCTAAAAACAAATACCTTCCCTCAGACAGATAAATATTATATTAACTATATACATTGTCACCAGTAATCTGTTGGTAACACCTGACAAGTACCAGTGGAACAAGAGATGACAAGAACCTGACAAGTACCAGTGGAACAGGAGATGACAAGAACCTGACAAGTACCAGTGGAACAAGAGATGACAAGAACATGACAAGTACCAGTGGAACAAGAGATGACAAGAACATGACAAGTACCAGTGGAACAAGAGATGACAAGAACCTGACAAGTACCAGTGGAACAAGAGATGACAAGAACCTGACAAGTGCCAGTGGAGCAAGAGATGACAAGAACCAGACAAGTACCAGTGGAACAAGAGATGACAAGAACCTGGCAAGTACAAGTGGAACAAGAGATGACAAGAACCTGACAAGTACCAGTGGAACAAGAGATAACAAGAACCTGACAAGTACCAGTGGAACAAGAGATGACAAGAACCAGACAAGTACCAGTGGAACAAGAGATGACAAGAACCTGACAAGTACCAGTGGAACAAGAGATGACAAGAACCAGACAAGTGCCAGTGGAATAAGAGATGACAAGAACCAGACAAGTACCAGTGGAACAAAAGATGACAAGAACCTCACAAGTACCAGTGGAACAAGAGATAACAAGAACCAGACAAGTGCCAGTGGAACAAGAGATGACAAGAACCAGACAAGTACCAGTGGAACAAGAGATGACAAGAACCTGGCAAGTACCAGTGGAACAAGAGATGACAAGAACCAGACAAGTACCAGTGGAACAAAGGATGACAAGAACCTGACAAGTACCAGTGTGTTGAAGGACTTTCGTGTGGGGTTACTGGTTGTGTTGCCTGAATTCTGATCGTGCTAATGTTCTTACGCGAATGGGGTGAACCTCACCTTCGGTTTGTCGTAATGCCTGAACTTGGCATCAAGATGTAAACAACTGTTCATCTTATTAACTCAGCAACTTGACATAAAATACGTAATTCATAAGGTTGAATGGCGTAACGTGATTCAACGAATAATGCCTCCGGTTCGAGTCCTTCACAATTTAATATGGATTACACACATACATAAACAGTTCAATTCACACATGAGGTACATGCATCAATCAATCAATAGCGTAGACTGCTGTTTTACGTGTCAATGTCCGTTTAAGGATACAATGCAGTAATTGTCGTCAGAACATCACAGCTATATGCACGCGCAGATAGAATGGCTACCTGCCGACAGTGAGACTGTGAGTCTAATTACTTCGTATAAAGTAGACGATTATCTTTCTCCTTCCAAGGATTTAGTTAATCACTAACCTCCATAAGTTTCCTCTCTCGTAGAGTTCTAGGACTGACCCTGGTCCTGCATAAATACACATATAAATGGCTATATCATGCCATTAATTTGGAAGGCTAGAAAAACGCAGCTATTCAGCTTGACGGTCAAAGTAACAAAGGGTAGCGTCTCCTAGTTACCAACTGTGACCCAAACAACGCTAGACACGTCATAATCGATCGTGTATGGAGCGTTCAATAATTGAAACATCTATCGCAATATATTAAATGTCTTAACCTTTACAATTGCACGTCTGCTAACCTTTAGCAGACGGCGTTAATAACATATACCGTAACACAGTGGAATAAGAGATGACAAGAACCAGACAAGTACCAGTGGAACAAGAGATGACAAGAACCAGACAAGTGCCAGTGGAATAAGAGATGACAAGAACCAGACAAGTACCAGTGGAACAAGAGATGACAAGAACCTGACAAGTACCAGTGGAACAAGAGATGACAAGACGACGCTGGAGATGGATAGGACACACATCGAGGAAACATGTTCATAACCTTAGATGACAGTTTGTTCTGGAATCCCCAGGGTAAAAGTGGTAAATTAGACCGGTAAACACTCGGAGAAGAGAGCTGGAAATAGAAGGGCAAGGGACAATGAAGACTCAGAAAGACCTTTGAGCTGATGGCCTGGTGCCAGGAGGACTCGGCATAAGTTTGTTGAAGGCCTATGCTCCACGGGGAGCTGACAGGTAATGGATGAATGTATTACCATCATTATTATTGTCATTATTGTTATTACTTGTTCGTGGATAGGTTTTTGGATATCCTGCAACCAGACTACATGGGATATTGTGCTGCTACGATACTAGACTTCTGAGATCTGCTGTGCATGTAGAAAGAATACAAATGATTCGGTCATGGAATGAAGTGGCTAAGGTAACGAATTCCACACACATACACAAAAAGAAAGAGAGAATGAGAGGAAAAAAATGAATTGTCCCTGCACTGGAAAGAGAGGCCGAAAATAAAACAGAATTAAATGCAGCTGTTTCTATAATGGGGATGCTGTTCCGAAAAAAGCGGCAAAGAGATGCTTTGATAAGATACGTGCGTTCCATTTTCGTGGTAGCGCTAATATTAGCATGGGAGGTCTGCGAAATAGTGGAGAAAAATGGCGACATTGGAACTTACTACTTACCCTCATCGACAATCTTCTTCATCATTGTCAATTGGTTGATGAGATTAACAACATGAAGAAGGAAAGCAAGAAAATTATAGACATTTGACTAACAGTTAAATATCTTGATTTTAATAACTGTCGATGTCTTCTGTTACATAAACAAGAAGACATGATTGAAATGGCAAATAAACATACATTAGTGGCAGCAAAGCCGGAGCTATGTATCAGCGTAAAGAAGTAAAAGACAATATGGATAATTGCCAGGAAAATGTATTCCACAAAGATCATTGATCAGATCATCGAAGAAATGCACAGGTTTATATGTTTAGTAATTAACATCTACAAAGGAGGAATAAATCATGATGGCAATGCCAAGATTACTGAAGCTAGACTGTCCGTCAACCCCCACCCCAACCCCCGACCTGTGGGAAGCTCTGTAGCTTTTCCTCCAGAAAAGTAAACTTTGACCGTTAACCACAAATAAAAATCTGCTCTAATCCCTAGTTCTGAAAACGGAGCTTGTCAGCAAGAATGTTGCCTTCAGACTTAGACCTTCAACAAATGTCTTCGTCGTGTCATTTGTATTCAGAAAGCTAGATGAAAGAACAAATACTGACCTTTGGAATATAACTAAACAAAACTAGTACATACCGGTATAGAGTAGTAGATAGCTCATACCCAAGGAAAGAATGAAACACTAGAACCCCCAGACACACTGGACTCGAAATTATAGGGGAAGAAGAAAGTGGGGAAGGTATGATATTCTGGGAGAAAGAACGGTAGAAGGAAAAATAAGGAAGATCATTTAAGACCTTGTCTAAAGAGCAGAGGCGAAGAAAACACCAAAAATATAAACTAGAGAAAAATAATTAAATTCTTATATTCCGGGAGCAACTATAAAGAAGTAATGTTAAACATAAGGCTCGTCATTTCCAAGAAAGTTATTTTGACCATAAGACTTGTCATTTCCGAAAGAGTAATGTTTAACATAAGACTCATCATTTCCTGAACAGTAATGTTGAACATAAGACTCATCATTTCCTAAACAGTAATGTTGAACATAAGACTCATCATTTCCTAAACAGTAATGTTGAACATAAGACTCATCATTTCCTAAACAGTAATGCTGAACAGTAGACTCATAATTTCCTAAACAGTAATGTTGAACATGAGTCTCATCATTTCAAAAACAATAAAGTTGAACATAAGACTCGTCATTCCCTACACAGTAATTTTATACATAGAACTTGTTATTTCCTAAACATAATGTTAACTCGTTATTTCCTAAATTTCCTATTTCGTTGGATGTAAGACTCGTCATTTCTCAGATAGAAATGTTTTTCTGTTTTGTATTAAACCGTAAAGAGTGTCTAGCTCGTCCAAATCATGCTCTTGTTTTTTTAGTCGCCCATTAGATACTGGACCAACTGAGCGACAGCGTAAACTTTGTTAGTGTTATAAATCTTGACATTATGCTGTTTCATTATGACCTTGATTATATCAAATGTGTTTAAATCTTTTACGCTCCATAAAGTCATGAGTTTTGTGTCGTTTTTATACGAATATCTACAGACAATTGACAAGCGGTGTCTATTTCTGTATATTAATTATATATTTCTGCATTCGTCGTTACTGATTGTATTTTTTGTTGTTGTTAGTGATGCTCGAAATTAACCTTTCTTGCTCAGACGCGAATGCATTGAAAATAATTAATGAGGGATTGAAATTATCCTGCCTGAGATAATCGATAATGTCTAATCACAGAAAGGATTTTGTTATCCGTAATTTCAGCGCGTTTGTAAGGGACGGGAAATATAAACCCTGATCCTGGACTCAGCAAAATGTTGTTTTATTATCTAGGAATCATTTAGCTGAATTGGGATAAAGAAATGGTGTGATTATGCTGGGAATATGGGTGAAGGGGAGGAAGTGTGATAGAAAATAGTGGAGAGAAAACTTAGGAAGATACAGTGCAGCCGGTAGATAACAGGTCAAACGAATTCAATTTATAATTCTTATATACCTGGTCGCGCAGTGGTTAGTGCACTGGCTTCCTCGCTCGGTGGTCCATGGTTTGATCCCCAGGTAAGGTTGGATTTTTTAAACAGCAAACGGCTCTGGGGTCGACTTAGCTTCATGAATTGGGTACCAGAGCAACTCTGGGAAGGTTAAATGCGACCGGCGTGATGCTGGCCACATCACCCCTAGTTTGTTGATGGTCAAGAAAACATGGCTCTAACACCATATTCCCATTACGCCTCCAGGGGCGTATATACCTGGGCTTGAACTCGGATAGTTTGATAAAGACGTACAGAGGAAAACCGAAGATGTGATGTTTACTTCGAATAACGTGAAAGAAATGAAACATAATATGATGATGCTGATGCATGTCTCTCTTCGCTCCTTAAGTCATGGGACTACCACTGGATTACTCGTCCCCATGCCAGAGGCCTACAGTATTACATGTGCTCTTACAGTGGTTGTGTTTGTTGTAGTTTATGTAACCTGATGAGGTTGCTATCCTCGTGCGCAAACTCACATAATCGTGTCTTTCGTCGTACCTAATTGGAGTAGATGTTCTATTCTTTCCTTGAAATTACTACAGAAACCACTAGTGCAAGGTCAAACTAGGGAAGCTTTAGTACTGCATGTGGACCAGTATCATCTGTGATTCCATCATCATCACCATTGTTATCCTTTGCGCTTCTTACAGAACAGGAAGCCACCACTATAGTGGTCCCGCAGGAAGCCTGCACCAAGAAGTTACATGCTCTTGTATTTCTGTGGCAATTTGTTTTATATGATGAAGTTGTCAGCCTCACGGACAACCTTATTTAAGTCGCATTGTACGACATACCTGAGGGTGCAGTCATTCTATTCTTTCTTTGTCTCTTCATGGATCCCCGTGAACTAGATTTACCCTTTACCTCTCCAAGAAGCATTGGCCTCCAAAAACCTTATGTTTAGTCTTCCTGCCCCGTGCCATCAGCACAAGGTCTTCCCATGTCTTCATCCCTTCCATGTCTGTCTCCAGTTCTTTTCTCCGTGTGTTCTTTGATATTCCTCTACCTCTTTTACCTTGTGGATTCTAGAGCAGTTTGCCAGCTAATTTAGTGTGGAAAATTCTTCACAATCTCGGTAAGAATTCTCGGTAAGAAAAGTAACGTGTTAGTTGTTATTTGTCCTTGGGTTTTAGAGTAAGTCAGAGTAAGTTAATTTATTGTGGGCTCTAACATTTCTAAATTAGCAATGTGATCAATATGTTTCCTCATTATGTGTCCTATCCATCTCCAGCATCTTCTTCTCATCTCTTATTCCACTGGCACGTGTCTGGTTCTTGTCATCCTCTCCACATTAGTAATCTTGTGGCATCATGCTACATGAAAATCAAATAGATATTTATTAGTCAAAGCAATATTTTGGCTGCCTGATACACCCCCCTTTTACTCTGATTTCCAATAAATGTAATTAAACGTTAATGTTATTAGTCTGTTTACACCCACTGTTGCGAGTGTAGTGGTTTGGTCTATATCATCGCCACACAGGCTAATTCAATATATGTGTGCTGCTGACCTGTCACTGTGTCTGGAATGTTGACCTGGGTGTGTGTTGATATGTTCGCACACCACAGTACGTACATAAGGGTACATGCAGGAGTCAAGAAGGGTTGCAAACGACTGGAACAGTTCGATACTGTTTATTCCGTTACAACACAGATACGATGACATAAATGACACACATTCGACAGCAACACGAATCATAGTATATAATTTCCACACTGCATCAATACCTAATACTGCCTGTCCTAATCCTGGACTTATAATAGCTTAATAGCTTCATACATCTCCACACTGCAGTTAATATATAATATGGCCTGTCCTAATCCTGGACTGATAATAGCTTAATAGCTTCACAAATCTTCATACTGCAGCTAAACATAATATGGCCTACAAAAGTACCTTAATACACAGCGAAGCCTGCATCACCCGGCAGCTTCATTAATCTTCACAATATGGCCTACGAAAGTACTTCAATACATAGCAAAGCCTGCATCACACGGCAACTTCAATAATCTTCAAAATATGGCCTACAAAAGTACTTCAATACATAGCAAAGCCTGCATCACACGGCAGCTTCAATAATCTTCAAAATATGGCCTACAAAAGTACTTCAATACATAGCAAAGCCTGCATCACACGGCAGCTTCAATAATCTTCAAAATATGGCCTACAAAAGTACCTTAATACACAGCGAAGCCTGCATCACCCGGCAGCTTCATTAATCTTCACAATATGGCCTACAAAAGTACTTCAATACATAGCGAAGCCTGCATCACCCGGCAGCTTCATTAATCTTCACAATATGGCCTACAAAAGTACTTCAATACATAGCAAAGCCTGCATCACACGGCAGCTTCAATAATCTTCAAAATATGGCCTACAAAAGTACTTCAATACATAGCAAAGCCTGCATCACACGGCAGCTATAATAAGGTTCATATGGCCTACAAAAGTACCTTAATACACAGCGAAGCCTGCATCACCCGGCAGCTTCATTAATCTTCAAAATATGGCCTACAAAAGTACCTTAATACACAGCGAAGCCTGCATCACCCGGCAGCTTCATTAATCTTCACAATATGGCCTACAAAAGTACTTCAATACATAGCAAAGCCTGCATCACACGGCAGCTTCAATAATCTTCAAAATATGGCCTACAAAAGTACCTTAATACACAGCGAAGCCTGCATCACCCGGCAGCTATAATAAGGTTCATATGGCCTAAACAAATCTTCACTGCAGTGTATCACATAGGCTGTACACACAGCGAAATATATAAGTCGACATTTTCTCAAATCCTACGTAGGCATACATTATCCAAAAACACTGGGACTCGACCTACACGGTCCACGCCCAAAAACACAACTCCCTCAATCACACACTAGTCCCGCCAAAAAACCCGTCACGAGATTCGGTTGTCTTGAACACCGTTCTCGATAACACATGCAGACTAGCGAGCTATTCACATGACTCAAAACAGTACAGAATAAAAACATTAAACAGCGTTCACACGCTTATCTGTACTCTGTCACCCGAAAAATAGGAAAAGATAATTCTATCCTAAAGTCAGACAAGTATCCGCTTAATCAAGCGTTGCAACTCGAAATTTAATTTGTTCAAAACATTCTAAAGATTACTTCCCCTTCCATAAGTTCCACTTGCAACAGTTACCACCCGCTCCGGGAAAAAAAATGATTCTATCATTTTTTTTGAAAAAATTAACTCCCAAAAACGAAAAATTTAGAAGACAATTAAGCTCTAACGTATGCCTACAAAAATATCTTATTTTAAATCAAAATTATATCTATAACAAATATGAGCATTAAAGTGTAAAGTAGCAATAAAAGCATACAGCATAATCAGCTAAGTATAAAAAGTAATTAGCTAAATATACAAATATGATCAGTTTCAGTTCCAAAATTAAGTTACGTATATTTAGTACAAACCAAACCGAAAACAACCAATCGAAAGAGAAAACACAAGATCAATCAAAAGAAGAATGATCTGTAAAAAAAAAAAAAGGAAAGTAAGAACTCAACAATACCATATACTCATAATTAAGTTGGACAATTACATGTAAAATAAATACAACTATCATAAGTAGATATATTATATCAAGTCATATAACCACTCCAACAATACAAAGAATAGAGGTATAAGTGTTGAAAGAAGACAAAGTATACAAATAGAATCAAGTAAAACGAAGATGAGGTACGA
This sequence comes from Oreohelix idahoensis, assembly GCA_024509875.1. NCBI lineage: Eukaryota > Metazoa > Mollusca > Gastropoda > Stylommatophora > Oreohelicidae > Oreohelix > Oreohelix idahoensis. The sequence goes on from JAMPIV010000237.1 coordinate 660,239, forward strand.
AAGTATAAACAAGATATGAAATCCATACCGAAAAGACAACAGAAAAGGAGGAATGAAATGAAGAATAGTTACCAAAGACAGATAGAAAGCAAAGGCACGAACGCAAAGAAAGTCAATAACAGTATATACTAATAACTGTTTTGATCAGATAACCTATTCAAAAATAAATATATAAACATGATCGAAAGGCACAACACAAAATATCAAAGTATATCTATACTAATACCACCAAAAAATAATTTATAACTAAACAAAACCTAATAAGTAATTTAACCAAGTTACAAGAGTTATACAAAACGAAAATAAATAAATTATAGGCATCGAACAAACAAGTAATAGCATTACTATAACTAATACGACCAACGCACAATCAAGCGCTAAAAATAAAAAATACATCATAATAAAAAACAACTTTTTACAAGAACTAATCAAACTACATATCAATGATATCACGAAGTCAAATGCTGGGCACACCCAACAAAAAATTACAATGCCAAAAAAAAAAAAAAAAAAAATCATTTTTTCAACAGTACCGTACAAACATATTTTTTTCTCGATAAGTTACATAAAAACAGTATTTAATTTTTAAGTAATTCAGTAATTCTTTAAGTGAAACCTAATAATGAAATCAATATTTTAACAAAATGAGTGAAATATAAAACAAAAATCCTATCTCGAAGAAACCTTTAAATCAACACATGTAAATTTAATTTATTCTTTAAGTTCTTTCTGCTGACAATTACGTTCAGCTCAGTAAAATGCTATTTAGCTATAACTTTATCTCTTACTCAAATCGATAAGATATACATTATAAATAAATCTACCCTTTGATGCTAATATGAAATATAAAAAAGGTTCTATAAAAATATCTACAAAAAAAAATAAGTTTTTTTTTTTAAAAAATAATCTGCTAAGAAAATAATCTGCATACCTGAATGGCAAGAAATCAAGTTTTGGAAAAATCGAAGTTTCACAAAAAGTTAACAAATCCAAATACAAGATCATGTATGATACATGCAAGCTATTTTCAAAATTACATTTCACAACATACCAGATAATACACATCTTCTCTGTATGTTCTATATATTAATTAATCATGACATCAAAACATGAGAAAAATATAAATTAAGTGAATAACGAACACTCAGGACTATCTAAAAGTAACCACTACATCAACACAATAAATGAGTTTGTGCAATCTCATCATGTACAAAACTATCCTAAACAACACAGTTGCAAAAATTCTAAGTTGAACAGAGTAGTATAAAGGATAATAATTACATACTACACATTATCCCCACAATAATATATAAATAGCATAAAAATGTATTAATACATCATCAAAATACAGACATATAAATAACAATAAAAAATTATGGCAATCAAATGATGCATAGAAATAATCATTACAACAAAATTATATGTTATCTCAAAACAACAACATGTCATGTACTAATATAGAATACAAAAATATTTACTATCTTCACATTAAAAAAAAAAAAATCAGACGCGAAGTCTCCCACTCTCTTGTAAACATGCTTGACCTTCAGAAAGCAACACCTCAGATTTTAGTTTGACGCTGACAGGTTTCGGTTGACTACTCGAGCGGAAAGTTGACTCACATTTCTGACCGTCAATATGTCACAGAAGCCTTGACCCTTATCGTAACGTAGCTTCTGTCAACAAATACAAATGAAAATTTCCATTTTACTCAATAGTGAAATTTAATGAAAAAAACGTAGAAATCACGTTTACAATTACCCAGTACCGGCTTGTGTAAAAAACCCGGTCTCTTCACGATGTCACTAGCTCTCTCTATCACATGTAGATATCATAGAATTCTTGGGGACAACATGACCGACCTTGAATGTCGCCGCTGCCTTACGCTGAAACAAAGTCTCACATTCACAACAACAAGTAGAGCAAGCAATAGTATTCAAGCATCCACTGTTATTTTTACTCTGTTTACTTTGATTATAAATGACTCTGGGCTCATGTTGAACAAAATTAGCACAATTGCGCTTATTATTTGATCTATGATCAAAATACTTATTATTACCGTTGCCTTTTTTACAAATAATCACTTTAGTCTTTTGTTGAGGAACATTATTCTGGTGATTTAAAGCAACATTTGAAAAGCTATTATCTCTATCATACTTTCCAACATTCTTACAATCAAAAATTTGAGATTTGTTAAATTGTCTACAGTATCTAGGAGAAGGAAAATTATTATTTACTGATCTCCCTTGGTACTGTTTAATCTTGGGGTTATCTCTCTTTCTAGAACTGTTTTTCTTCTCCCTTATGGGAATATATTTACCAATTGTTTCAAACTGACTGTGCTGAGTTTGATAACTGCCAGAAACAATAGTATCTCTATTGTTCCGCATATGGGTTTCATCTTTGGAACAAGTAGTAATAGTCTCAACACCCGCTATTAATTTCTGAGTATTTCCAGTAGTAGACAAATATTTGCTCTTATGAGTCTTGACTTGTAATATATCACCTTTCTTTTCCTGACCAACGGAACTGCCTGTTACACTAGAATCTTTGTTGGTCTGACGCCAAGAATTATTACTGGAACTATCAGTAATATTAGAACTAGGAAAGTTGTATTTCCCACGATAAGATCTATATTTACTATGTATGACATCTCTCTGAGCAAAAAGTATATGGTGCTGACTTTTCGCAACTTTCTGTCTATCATTGTCAACATTGACAGAAGACTTCATATTGTTTTTCAAAACCATATCTAGTAAGCCAAATATTCTTTCCCTTGCTTCCGCAATTTCATTATCTTTAAGTGAAATCGTTTCACTTAACCTTTTATTTAACTCCTTAACAGCCAAAACTTTGTCGCTTTCTTCTGCTAGCAAATTTTCAATTTTAGCGACCTTCTCTTTCTCAGCCGTCAACTCCACTAAAGTCTCTTTCTCGTACTGTTCTTTATTTGCCCTCAACTGAGTCAACTCTATCTGAAGTGTTTCAGTCTGGACATCATCATTGTTTTTCATAATCTCATTACTCTTCTTGGGGGGTACAATATTCATCTCCCCAATTTGATCACTGAGCATCGCATTATCATTCATCACCTCATGAAGCATTTCTATGTAAGTCTTCTCACAGACATTTCTCTCAACCTTCAATTTCTCATACATCTCTTTATGTTCTTGAAGTTCCCGCGTGAGATTACCTATCTGAGTTTCCAAGTCTTGGACTTTGCTTAAAGCTGAATTTAATGTAGCTTGTGCACTAGAAAGTTCTGAGTTTGATTCAAGTATCTCACTTTTAAGCCTATACACAGTTGCCTGTAGTTCGTTCTCTTTAGCAACACCTTCTAGGAAATTCTCTCTTTGCTGTAGAGCACTTTGTTTGTTTACTTTTGCTTGTTTCTCAATTCTCAATTCCCTTTCCTGCTCATCAGATGTATGGTTGTGGATTATTTTGAACATGCTTTGCATTATATGTCCGTGTTCAAGTTCAATATACTGTTGTAAAAACACACGAAGGTGCCGTAGCAAATTCACCAAATCCTTGGCCATTACCAAATTGCAAACAAACTTAAAGTTGTGTTCAGCAAATAACTTCAGGGATGTTGACACATTAATCAAAAAAGCATCCATTATCCATTCTCCAAGTCGTGCACCTCTCAATCCCTTACCATCTCTACCTACCACCAATGCAGACTCCAACATAGGCCTTATATCTGTAGGGTACATATCACGATCCATGGTGATTCACTTACTTAATCAACTATATATAGTAATCACTTATAGTTATGACAAATTACTGTCGCAAAAGGTTTGACAATTACCCTTCCAGCTCACAAAGTTAACTATTTGTCAAGAAATGAGCTTATTCCTCAATTCTGTATCACCAATTCCTTTTTATAGCACCTTTTTCAAGTCACATCATTATCAGGAAAATCGACATATGTCAACAGCCATTAACACCTATGCATAAAATCTTAATCATATGTCAAATTAGACATAAACAACAACAACAACAGAATGAGCAATTAGGGAGGCCCAGTGACATATATGAAGTGACACAATTTACACAAGAAAAAATCACTTATCTGTCAATGATCCCGCTTCTTTTCCGCCACGACACTGGATATCACATAGACTGCTAAAACCTCCACTGCGGGAAAGCACTGCAACTTGATTCGTTTCTCTTCAGGTAATTTCGTCAATATGATATGTGCTTAACAATGCACAAGTTGACAGGAACCATAATACAGCACACACTGCAACTCTTGACTCTTCTGTAGTCTGAAATGTACACGGCAACTCCGTGTATCATAACGTCTTGAACTTGTGATGGTGATAACTGGCACAGGTAACCCGAATATTGCAGAAATCTGTCACAACCCGTACAAATGCTGGTACAAATACTGTCCAAGTCTAATTGAACGCTCTTGACCACTGCAGATGCTGTTGTAGTCTATAGGCACGAAATAGGACGTCAATTGCTACTGTTGTAAAGTTGCCTTCTACCAAATAAAGCGTGCGTTGTTTCTCAAATGCGCCACCCAGGCAGACAATAACTAGGTCAAAGTTCTGAAGTACAGGAGATTCAAGCCACGCCTACATAAGGTCAATTATAACAAAGTCAAGTGTTCTACACTCTTGTCACGTGCAAGTCATATGTATTATTTTCAACTTGTAGTGACTGATCCTCTAGATATGTTATGGTCTGGTGGACAAAATTTGATTCACTTTATCCTCTTGCTTCAAGTACATATCACTGTAGAGGTAACAATTTCTTAATCGTATACGCCACTCAGGCACATCTTAAATCATATCCAATGATACGAAAACTACGCCACTTAGGCTATCGACGCGAATAGTCGTAGATGTCAGATCCTGTTAACTGAAAACCACCAACTGATACCGGGTGGTTTCAGTCTGAATGTTATAACTGTTATTACTGGCCATAAATGTACCCGCATTCGCTAGCAAAGCACAAAATCATTATAACATAATTTCCCGGGCATTAAATATATATAATATGGCCTGTCCTAATCCTGGACTGATAATAGCTTAATAGCTTCACAAATCTTCATACTGCAGCTAAACATAATATGGCCTACAAAAGTACCTTAATACACAGCGAAGCCTGCATCACCCGGCAGCTTCATTAATCTTCACAATATGGCCTACGAAAGTACTTCAATACATAGCAAAGCCTGCATCACACGGCAACTTCAATAATCTTCAAAATATGGCCTACAAAAGTACTTCAATACATAGCAAAGCCTGCATCACACGGCAGCTTCAATAATCTTCAAAATATGGCCTACAAAAGTACTTCAATACATAGCAAAGCCTGCATCACACGGCAGCTTCAATAATCTTCAAAATATGGCCTACAAAAGTACCTTAATACACAGCGAAGCCTGCATCACCCGGCAGCTTCATTAATCTTCACAATATGGCCTACAAAAGTACTTCAATACATAGCGAAGCCTGCATCACCCGGCAGCTTCATTAATCTTCACAATATGGCCTACAAAAGTACTTCAATACATAGCAAAGCCTGCATCACACGGCAGCTTCAATAATCTTCAAAATATGGCCTACAAAAGTACTTCAATACATAGCTAAGCCTGCATCACACGGCAGCTATAATAATCTTCAAAATATGGCCTACAAAAGTACCTTAATACACAGCGAAGCCTGCATCACCCGGCAGCTTCATTAATCTTCAAAATATGGCCTACAAAAGTACCTTAATACACAGCGAAGCCTGCATCACCCGGCAGCTTCATTAATCTTCACAATATGGCCTACGAAAGTACTTCAATACATAGCAAAGCCTGCATCACACGGCAGCTTCAATAATCTTCAAAATATGGCCTACAAAAGTACCTTAATACACAGCGAAGCCTGCATCACCCGGCAGCTATAATAAGGTTCATATGGCCTAAACAAATCTTCACTGCAGTGTATCACATAGGCTGTACACACAGCGAAATATATAAGTCGACATTTTCTCAAATCCTACGTAGGCATACATTATCCAAAAACACTGGGACTCGACCTACACGGTCCACGCCCAAAACACAACTCCCTCAATCACACACTAGTCCCGCCAAAAAACCCGTCACGAGATTCGGTTGTCTTGAACACCGTTCTCGATAACACATGCAGACTAGCGAGCTATTCACATGACTCAAAACAGTACAGAATAAACACATCTCAACACTTGAGATTAAACAGCGCTCACACGCTTATCTGTACTCTGTCACCCGAAAAATAGGAAAAGATAATTCTATCCTAAAGTCAAACAAGTATCCGCTTAATCAAGCGTTGCAACTCGAAATTTAATTTGTTCAAAACATTCTAAAGATTACTTCCCCTTCCATAAGTTCCACTTGCAACACTGCCCTAAACAATTCTATTATCCTGGAAAACTACAGGTCGGTGATCTTACTTGTAGGAACCCCAACGCCGGATTATTCATTATGCCCAATAGCCACGGGCCCCGCGAAAAAAGCAACGGGGTCATAACGTACAGAGCTCTACGGCAGCGGCATGTGCCCGAAAGTACCTTTGTGCGTGCAGGGTAATAGTATCTGTACAACAGTTAGTTTATTAGTTACTTCCACCACTGCTTTTTTCCTTTTTTTTGTTACATTTTCTTTGCAGGAGCCCACTACCTTTAACAAAATCCAGGGGCAATAATGAACTTTTGTTTTTTGTATATATTATTATATATTAATTAAAACATTTATCTGAAATCCATGAGCTTTTTCTAGTTTTACCTTTTAGAAGATTGGAGAGGGGACCCAAAATATCTTAATAGCATAGGGCTCTGTAGTTCTTAATCCAGCCCTGGGCAGCCCTCTTGTTAACATGAAGACGATTGGAAACGACGGAAAAACGTGCAATGTGGTCAATGTATGTACATTCTACTGCATGTAAGAAGGATGGGTTTGAAAAAAAAATTGAAAAAAGGTGATTCGTCTTACGAGGACAAAGGACAAAGAAAAAAAAAAAAAAAAAAAAAAAAAAAAAAAAAAAAAAAAAAAAAAAAAAAACAAAGAAAAAAAAAAAAAAAAAAAAAAAAAAAAAAAAAAAGAAGGCGCGACACTAAGATCACAACAGAGGCGTAACAGTATCAGCGATATGGAAGGGATCATATGCCATGTGTTCCTTCTGTATTGTCTGTGCTGTGATTTTCATGTTGAAAACAAGGGGGGGGGGGGGGGGGGGGGGGGGGGAAAGCGTAGTACTGAGCCTTCTCAAATATAGGAGACCATTGTCAGTACCACTGGTGCTGATCGTTGCTAATTTCCTTCATCATCATCGTCATTTTCCTTATCGCTACTTATGGAGAATGGATCCACGCCTGCAACTGGTCCCCTTGAAGGAGGCCTGCACCAAAGGATTCAAGGGCTGATGAAGCAATGGTTTCTGCAGAAATTTGTGTTACATGATGGGATTGTTAGCTTCACCGCATCGTCATTCTTTTTTTTTTTTTTAAGATACGCCCGATATTAACTCTTAGTATCCGGCAAGCCCCGTGAAGTGGCGCGGGTTTAGTACCAATTTTACGGCTCGCCAGTTCAAGTGGCGCACGACGGTAACGATAGCTAAACTAGCGCGTAAAAACGCGGTTTTAGCTCCCGTATAGTAAGAGTTAATCGAGGCGAAATCTCCGGCTAGTATATCTAACCTGAGACTGATTTTACGTGAGTATCCTATTTTCCCTGTACGCTGACAGGTGTCCTATCGCCATTCAGGCAGATACTCGCCGTCTTCTGAGGGTACCCATTAGAGCTGGGTCGGCTCAGGAGCCGTTCAGGTTATTCCAGTCCCTGGTCGACGACACTCCTTCAAATGTCGTCGCCAGGGGCTCGAATTATTCAAGTCCCGGTCGGCGACACTCCTTCAAATGTTCTCGCCTGGGCTTGAACCTGGATCATCCGATCGCCAGCGCAGTGTGGTAACCATTACACCAGCGCGGTCATTCTATAATTAATTTAGTTTCAGCAGTCACGTTCGCCTATCATGTATACCCGAACACACAAGTGAAAGGAAAAACGGCTTAGACAGAGTAGGCAGACAAGCAAATTGATAGACCAATAAACGCCGGTAGACAGACAGACAAGTGACTAATGGGTGGGTCTAGATAGATAAGTAGGAACGAAGATGTTAATAACTGTGAAAATAGCGGTAGGATTAATCTCTTAGTACAATAAACAGCATTACGTAATGTAAACCGAACCATTTATCTATTTAATCATCATTATCATCATCACCGCCACCATCATCATCGTCATCATCATCACCGTCATCATCATCACCGTCATCAACATCATCGTCACCATCATCATCGTCGCCATGTCTATCATTTTCCTTTTTGCTCTCTCTCTCTATTGGTCAGAAGCCTCCACGTCAGCTGGCCCCTTTGAATGACGCTTACGCCAAACATTCACATGTTCTCGCAGCGGTGGTTTCTGTAGCAATGTGATTTACATGGTGAGGTTGTGCGACAGAACGGGGCTCCCCTATCGATCTTTGTTTCACGCCGGCAGTATCGGCACATTTGTGGTACTGATTTTATTATGGGCTTTCATTTGTCGCACTTTCTTTCTTTTTCTGCTATGTGTATTTTCGTTCTTACATCCTTCTCAGGGATAAGTAGACATGTCTGATTGTTATCCATTTCTCCCTACGTTGCAAGGAGTGACAGCGACCTAACCATGTTGGCTATCGTGGGCGCAGCGGATATCAGTACACAGATTAACACGTAAATCGCCTCAGCGCAGTGCTTAATCACTGATAATACGCGGGTACGCTCACCACCAAAGCTTGGAATAAGAGAAGACAACTGATGGACAGACACAGATAAAAGATTACTTTCTGATAAAAGTAGTGATTGTTACATTGGGAACACGTTGTTATATGAGTTTACCGACATGTTCATAAGTTTGTACCCAAAGGCAAGCGGATGTGTACAGCCCATTTTCAGAAACGTAATGTTTGAAATTTTGCATTAGCTGAGTCATGCAACATATTCAAATCAGATTGGCTGATCCCTGGAGGCGCGCATAACAAATGTGTGGGAAGGCAGTGAATATAATCTGACTATTTTCTCAAGCTATTTCACTTGAGAAATCGCTCGCCAAGATACCAGACCTTGCTACAGTGAAGAATTAGAATTCAGAATTCCTTCTTAAACATACCGGACACCTTTTAGTGGAGAATTTTGGACGAACTTTCATTGCCCAGGAAATCTCTTTCATATTAAATAAGGAAACCGGGACTGAGGAAACTGAAGGACCACACGCGAAGTCAGAGAGGGAGTTTATTAAATTAACGACACCCAAGACGCGTGTAAGAGGCCGATTCAAGTCTCTTTTATTCATCTGAGCAGAACGTCTGTGAGCCAGGATTGGCGCAAGTTGTGCTTTACATTTCATATTTTATTACTAACATGTGAACTAACATATATATATATATATATATATATATATATATATATATATATATATATATATATATATATATATATATATATATATATATATATATATATTACCATGTGAAGTTTAATATGTGAAACTCGCTAGTGGATGTCACAGTCATTTGAGGCTGGCAACTTCAGCGTATAGAATGATGATTCATGAACCACCACTGCACGGGCTGGTGATTGCTTTATTGCTAGTTTCGTAAAGAGAACTAAACGCATAAAGTAGTCCCAGGTTCCATACGGAGCAGGGAGGGAAAGATGAAAGAAATTATATACATTCTAAGTATAATACTTACTTTTTCAAAGCAGTGTAAATGTCCTTATTATCTCACTTTAAAATTAATGTAAGTTTTCAAGCTTTAAACCAGTGTAAATGTCTATGTGAAAATATTCATTTTGAAGTTAATGAAAGTTTCAAATTTTCAAATCAGTGTAAAACGTAAATGAAAACATATTCAATTTATATTGTGTGAACACTTTTCAATCAGTGGAGATGTATAGGTAAACACTCTATCTGTATTATTAGCCTTTTCACTTAAATATAAAGTAACTATGAAAGCTATTCTATTTAAATGTAAAGGAAGTTTAAACCCGAGGGATTAAATTTAATTCTTATCGAGGGTAAAGTCTGAGTTAATTGGGATGATGGTATGGGAAAATAGGAACCCATAACTATAAGATGGAAAACGCCATACTCAGAAGAGCGTTTTATTCTATTCTTTTACCATAGTTATTGGTGGTACCAGCAGAAAGTACTATCCCTGGAACAAGAAGGGAACAGTGGCCTAAGCTTTAAGACGAAGGACGCACGTGGTAGACTCTCCTTGACATTTCTGGGAAACGAGCTACACCCGAAAACCTTGATCAGGGACGAGCGTGAGCAGAGTGAAAAGAACCAACCCATAAGAAGGAGCAGAACCGTCATTAGCAGCTAAGTTCAAATCTATGCTGCCACTTGAACTTCTTATAACATTTCACAATCCCTAACGACTATGATGATAACTTTTCTTGATCCATAACTATTCATATTATTTTCAAACTTTTAAAACTTAAGTGATTATTAAAATTTATTTGTATTTATACAAATATCAGGATACTTTTGAACAGAATAAAACAGAAATTAGAAGAAATCTTGTCCGAGGAACAGGCTGGCTTTAGACCAAAAAGAAGTACCTCAGAACAAATCTTCAATATTAGATTACTGATCGAAAAACATCTCCAGCATCAACACGATTTATACCATAACTTCATCGATTTCACAAAAGCCTTCGATCGAGTCTGGCATGAAGGCTTATGGCAAATAATGAGAAAATTCAATTTTGATACCAACATCATAGATATCATTGAAGCACTATACAAGGACGCAAGCAGTGCTGTTTTTGCAAGCAATGACATTGGAGAATTTTTCAAAACAACTGTAGGAGTTCGCCAGGGATGTATCCTGTCCCCAGTGCTCTTTAATATATATCTAGAACATATTATGCAGGAGGCTCTTTATGATTATAAAACAACCATATCGATTGGAGGCCGACCTCTTTGCAACTTACGTTTTGCTGATGATATTGATCTGATAGCTGGATCAGAATCAGAACTTCAAGACCTTAACTCTAGACTGGAGAAAGTAACAAGAACATATGGGATGGAAATTAATATAGAAAAAAGCAAGATATTGGTGAATAGCCATAAGAAACATGTTCCGACCAACATTACGTTAAATGGGCAAACGTTAGAAGAAGTTAACACCTTTAAATATCTCGGGTCCACTATATGTAGTGATGGAAGATCAAGTAAAGAAATCAAGACAAGACTTGAGATGGCCTCAGCTGCTATGACAAGACTGAATGTGATCTGGAAAAATAACATCAGTTTTCCTGTGAAGATCAAATTATACAAATCACTCGTATTATCTATTCTCTTATATGGGTGTGAGAGCTGGACACTCACTGCAGATACAGAGCGAAGGATTCAGGCTTTCGAGCATAAATGTTATAGAAGAATTTTGCGCATTTGCTATAAAGAGCACAAAACAAATGTCTATGTTAGAGAGAAGATAAACACCTATGCAGGCCACCAAGAACCACTTTTGTCAGTAGTGAAACGTAGACAGCTTGCCTGGTTTGGGCATGTAACTCGTCATGACTCCCTGTCGAAAACGATCCTCCAGGGAACAGTCAAAGGTAAACAGAGAAGAGGAAGGCAAAGAAAATCCTGGGCTGATAACATCAAAGAATGGGCAGGACACGGTTTTTCCACACTTGTACGCATTGCTGAGGACAGAGAGCAGTGGAGGACCCTGTCTGCTGATGCTTCCACCATGGCACCCCTACCACCCATGACGGGTTACGGGTTGAGATGAGATGATGATTTATACAAATTTAACTTCGATTTAATCATTTTAAAGTTACTGCATGTTTGTCTCAGTTAGTTTACTACACACTCTAAACAGAGCTATAATAGAATAACAGAATTGCACTGAGTAAATCAGGGGTGGGGGCTTAACCAAGCTGAAATTAATAAGTGCTTAAATCCTTCACAAAAGCGTCGGCAGAATTACAGAGTTAACATACTCAGCCAAAGCAGTATTGTTCTCGCTTATTCTGAATATCTTGTGAAGACTCCCTGGAGATAGAAGCGTTTTGTTTCTTCTATTTACATATCTGCCAAGAGTAATCTTGTGCGAAGGTAGACACCTTTGAAGCCCATATTAGATACTCTTGAGTTTTGGCCACTGTTGGACCACTACTGCAAAGCAGGGGAGGCAATACCGTCACAGGTTGCCAGCCCCTTGCACAACCTCATATTAGTCTCCCTTTACGACATACCTGAGGTAGCAGTAATCCTATTCTATCTTTGCCTCATAAGAAACCCCAGAGAACTATACCTATTTTGGCATTAGAAAAATACAGTATATGTGGCCTTGGTTTGTTTCTGGACAAGTGTTAGATACTAAGTAACGGGCTTTTGTAATAGCCACCATTTCACACCCTGACAAATTACGGGGGGTGACACCATGAAGGAATAAAAGTGTAGATTAGTATTCCGCGCTAGTTCGGCGGGTACAGTTTTGTCTTTAGTTGGGTTTAGACAATGGGGTCGGCTGGGGCCGATTTACTTACAGAAAGAAACACGCAGTGCCAGGTTTTAACTTTTGTGGATGCCACTACAGAGGTCGACTACTCTTCATTTAGCACTCATTATCATCATCACCATCGTCATCATCGCCTTCAAAAATGTGGCCCAGCTCCTCCTGTTTTGTGCCGTCTGCTCAAGATCTTTCCACGTCTCCTTTATCCCCTTCACTTGTGTTTAGCATTTCTCTTCTCTGTGTTTTTCTGCCTCTCTCTTCCTCTCTTACCCAGGGGATCCTGGAACAAGAACTTCCCTGTAAAGATATACACAGATAAACATTACATTTGTATATAACTGCCAGACATGCGCAGATACAAGACATGCCACGTGGTTAGTACAGAGTCAAAGACAGTTGTAGGCAACCCAGGAGCGTGAAGATCTACTTTCGAAACACTGAGCTCTGCAAACATCTGTTATCGACATCATCTTCAACAGGTCATCTATTCAGGAAATAGACTTTTATCTGTTTTATAAGTTAGGACTGAACGTTGAGACGAGTCGAGCCATTATCGATAATGATATGCGAGATATCTGTAGCGAAATCTGTGAAATAATCGCTAAATTCAGTAAGATATTACTCCTATGATAATAAATAAACGCGCCCGTGTGTGGCTGACTATTGTCGTCTTCTGCGCCAGTAGGGCGTTGAATTTTGTGCAGTGGTAATGCTTAGAAAATGATCTCGCCGTCAAATCTTACACGTTTTCCTAGTTCGTCCTTGAGAATTAAAAATAACATTTTGCAGGGTCAAGGAGCATTTTGTTCCAAGACCGAGAGAAAGAAGAAGGGAGGTGGATGAAGGAGCGACAGAAGAAATGCTACCATTGTCACGCGTTTGGGTTTTGAAACGCCAAATTGTAATGAAAGCGCGACAGTATTGCCTTTAGCAGATTTGAAAAACAAGACGCAAAGCCATGCATGCATCGTATTAGATTCTCGCTGTTGAAATGTATGTGACGTACGTCTAAGTATGACAAATGAATTTCCCTGACTCGATGGATGACAACAGAATATTGGCCTCTCATAACTTTAGAACCCCTGATCATCTGTTGTAACTTTAACCCGCATGCAGCATTTCCACGAGAATTTTACACGCTGGATCAAAGACAGGCTGATCTTCAGAATTCAACGTGGGGCGGTATACGATCTAAAGAAATCAGGGAACTCCCAGCTAACGTAGTTAGCTTCTCGAGAATTTTTCGCACTCTCATGTGCAGCCTGAGACGAAGAAAATCGGTAGACCGGGGGAAACGGAGGAATCGCAGCGGTTAACACAACGGCGAGGTACCTCGGATTCTGCTCTACTTCAAGAAGGGTGTGAAAATCTAACACGTCCTATTTAAGTTACATTTGAGAAGTATAAATAAAGAACTCCGAAAACTGCATTTTATCGTTCGTTCTGACAGAATCCTAGTTTCACTAGCATAGTCGGATTCCTGCTAGATTTCATCTACCTTCGTTGACTATTGGAGTGTATTCTTTCTGCGCAGACGGTAATTTATACATTAGCTTCGAGTGATCAGTGGTCTAGTTATTTCAATTTATTTTATTGGATTGTGGTGTAAATTTAACCTTATTAAATAAACCCATTTTCAAAGTTCTAGTGCAAACTAATGTTACAGCTAAAAGTATTTCCTAATACACTTGACGCGTAAATTAATTTTGCAGACGTTAAAGAGAATTATAACTAGTAAATACAGTTTAGTTCTGTATAGATAGTGTGCTTTTAATTATTTTAACTCACGGGGAGTTTTCTGATTTGTTAATTGACGACGCTAATAAAGAAAATAGGCTAACTGTAATTTATCGCGTGTCAGATTATAATATGATTTGTAATGCATTTCTTGTTTTGATTATCTTTCATTCAGAACGATCACTCAACCTGCATCCCAGCAATTATTAATTATATACAGAGTTCTGCCAACTCAATTCGATAACTCCAGTAACATATGAACTTTTTTAAAGCTAAACTTGTGGCGACCTGTAATGGGCCCCGCTCCTCTGAATTTAACTGAGAATAAAGCCACCCAAGAAACACTTTTAAAATACTAGTTCATATAGTCCTTACAGTAAACTGGAAGCAGAACATATTTCATTCACTGCCCTATTTGTGAAGAGAAAACATAGGTCTACCTGAACACTGTCTGTCAAGTATATTCAGTGGATTTACACACCCCCGAAGAAGAACTTACCTCGGTGTTTTTTTTAACCTGTGACATTACGGAAAAAGAAAGTTATCTCCACCAGCTGCGCCAATTTTAGGAACCACACCATACCTCACGCCTAGCCAAGTGCCTGTGCCATTCATTAGGAACTTTATCTAAACCAACAGTAGCCTTTACGCTTCACCGTCTGGCGATTTTTTGAGACTATTTGTTACCTCGTTAAATCTGGGGCCTGACACGGAAGAAATAAGAGGACCAGTCCATTATTCCACGGTATTAGCTGCTGTGGTAAATAATTCCTAGAGTGACAGAATTCACCATTTTGGTAAGTCTGCGTGTGTGTTGTGGGATGGCCAGCCCTAGTGTGTTTTTGAATGAAAGGAGATTTAATCTTTTCTTTACCCTTTTAATTAGTTCGACCTAGTATTAAGGTGCATTATATTCCTTGTACGGGACTTCTCCTAGCGGGATTGTGTAACTGTGTTCATTCCCCCCTCCCGTAAAATTTGTATGATTAAAGGGAGACATTTGAGAACCCTAGCTTTTCCTCTACACCCCCCCCCCCCTTTTACTGTAACCCCTTGCCTCAGAGTAAAAAATTTACCAGTGGGTTAAATTGCCTATCTCTGACCACCCCCCCCCCCCCCCTTTCTTGTCTTTTGGACCGGGTCTTGTCTGTTAGTAAATACAAACGGGAAACGGTGGATGGGATATTTCTCCTCAAACCCCCCTCTTCCCTTATCATATTTGTATTCTGTAACCTTTGATTTTTGACTGTAAATGTAAAATTATTTGTGACTGCTTTATGATAATAAAGGTATTAATCTTTATTTGTGTTGGTTGTCGGCTGGCCCAAAACTCCAAACATTTCCATTTGTGTAGGCTGTATTCATGTACGTTGTGCGACAGAATCACCAAATCGGTGAGTGCGCCTGAGCGACTGGAACTGACAAACAATTGTTTGTTCAGAAGAGAGATAGGAATAGTCTGTGAGAAACAGATATTGTCGTAATAAGAGACTGTCCTTGCTCTTCCCAGCGCTTGTGAATCTACTGCCTCATTCTCCTCAATCCTTATTCTCACAGAGCCTTCAATATTCCTCTACACTCTAAAGGGACCAATATCCATCAGCACCCTCTCAGATAAAAATTACGACAATGTACACACACACACACACACACACACACACACACACACACACACACACACACACACACACACACACACACACACACACACACACACACACACACTGTCAGCTCTCATTTCCTGTCTAGTAGTGTATTTCTGACGTAACCCAAACAAGTTGTTTTATTTTGAATAAAAATGATAGAGAAGGGGGGAAAGATGGCCGACTTGTGGAAAAGCATATAATTGACGACTAACAGTGACGAATATGAAAATCCAAACGACAATGAATATGGCCATAAAAATCATATATAATGATAGCTTAGAGTCTCCTGAGCAATAATATATTTTAAAATACATAGTAGTCCAATTATTAACCAAGATATTAAAATAATACTATATATATCTACGAACGGGAAGACGGACGGACTGTTGTTTTTGCTCATTCTATTTATAACATTATTTGGGGACGCAAGTTTAAAAAAGAGGCATTAGAGTGATTCAAATCCGATTGGTTAGTATAGGAGTATAGGAAGGAGGGTATTGGTTGGCCCAAAAGCTAAATATATTTGGCAGACTCACTCCTAGTATGTTTGGAGTTTTTTTTTTTCAAATTTGAATTGAATAGCTAGACCCTCGCTGTGATTGGGCCAGTCTAGTGATATTGGCAAAAAGCTTCCAAGGCTTGTCGCCATTTGATACATAATAGTTAGTCTGCAAGCTGCGTTGAGAACAGCAGTGCTAAGAGTGAAATAAATAAATAAAAAACCTTGGCAGTCTGGACGAGGGCAAAGCTGAACTTAGATATATAAATGCTAATGCCAGTCAACGTATGTTTGTGATATTTCCATTGAATTGTGGTAAGAACGAAATGTATTAACCTTGTTATTACAAAAATTTGGTGTATAAGATACTGCTTTATTGGGAATGTTTTGCGACTAAGTATATAGGTCCCCTAGCAGACTTATGCAGGGCCTATGGGGTTGCTCACACGCAGTAAAACTTACCTGAGTTGTATAACTTAAAATGATTTCCACAGTTACCAGTGGTAAGGCTAACCCACATTATCCTATGGGAGAGGATCATTGTTGAAGTGTCAGAGGCGTTGTAGCCATTAGGGAGAAGAATAGGAGCACTGGTATGAGATGTTATCTCAGATGAAAATGGTTGAAATGGGTTGGTCAGAGGGATCTGACCCTTTTCTTTTTATTGAATTATACCATGTATTATTTGTGGAATGATATTGTAGATGTGTTATAAAGAATCATAACCTTGTTTCAGGGTTTTTGTTCTGGTACTAAGTTAGTGCCAGAACCCTGGTGTATTTTATCTTCGTGAAAGAAATTGAAATATTTGCTGGTACACGATGTCTACCACACTACACCAGGGACTGTGTCAGATTGGTCATTCGGTTGAAATTTTTGCTGGTACACGCTGTCTACCACGAATCAACCCATGAAATATAGAAGATTGTCAGCATCATAACTACTACCAACAGAAAGATAAGTGCCCTTGTGTCGGCACTGAAAGTTCATCCACCTGTATTATAACTTAATAAATAACATAATTTACTGTTGAATAAACATTCCACAAGAGATAGAGAAAAGAGAGAGGGGATGATGAAAATACCCCAACCCACCATTAATTACTAGTGTTAACTTAGTCTATAGTAATACCTAAATATAATTATATTGTAATATTGTTTTATATGGACAGAAGATCCATTGTGGTATTTAATTTATGTAAATAAAACCATAATTTTCATGTTGTTGTTGGTCCTGACTCAGAAAATTCTGAATCAGGACAAATAAAATTGTAAAAAATAGTTTAATACCAAAATTTCAAACACGGTGTTAGTTCATTTGATCATAGACATTGATATTTGTTGATGTGTGTGTGTTTTAGTATTAAATTACCATCACACCACATATTCATAACCCTAGACACTAGACGTAGTTATCATACATACTAGTCAAGAATAAGTCTGAATGAGATCATAAGGTGGTAGCAGAAAGGTGCTCTGAGAACTCACCCGATTAATTGTTATACTCAGGGGCCTTCACAGCTGACCTCATTCAGTACAATATAAATATATAACAACAACATTTCATAACATCTAAATCCACCACAATATCAAATAAATGTTTTCATGCACGGCCTTATTATCATTCATACCATCAGCACTGCTGTTAATTGGCACCGTGACCAGGATATTATGTGTTCTTTTAAATTTCTTAAAGTTTGTGCTAACCTAAATAAAAACAATCATAATACATTGTCAATCATACTTTCAGCGAGGATGGTTCATAAAATGGTAAAAGGTAAAGGATCCGGTTACACGCCCTTTGAGGCATAATTGGAATTTGGTGTTAGGCCCATAGTTTCTTGACCATACGGCATACAAGGGGTACCCAATTCATGAGGCTGGGTCGACCCCAGAGCCATTTGCTGGGGATCGAACCATGGACCACTGATGCGTGATGCCATATGATGATGGATGGTATCCGCATGTCTGGTTTTGTGTAGTGTGCAGATGTGTTCAGTCAAACAATGTTCATACAAAAATAACAGGGCAATCCACATAGAACGTCAGTAAACTCACGACGTATAAAGTCAATGATTCTTGTAACAGCCGTTGACGTTTTTCTTCATTATTTATTGTGGACGCCACAGTGACAAAATGGTTACGCGAATATGTAGGCACATCAAACAGTCATTATCACAGCAACATTCGATACAGCAATAGACGGTAGACAGCATTACAATGATGAGTCAGATGCATGTTATATTTCATAGTGCTGTAAATGTAGTCAGGTGAAAAACTCCATCCTTTTCTATAACAGCCAGGAGATAACCAGATGTATGAGATCAGTTCACTCTCCTTAGTCTGACTTCAGCAAGACAGACACGTCTGCCGAAGTATAAATAATGTCCTCAAAAATATCCTCTAGATAATAAAGGTTTTCCAAACCTAGTTCATTTAACAAAGTAGCAAGTAATGGTCCTTGGGACATGCATCAACCGATGCAGTACCATACAGCGACATGTGAGCTGGGAAAACATCTCGTGACGACGACTTTCGAAGACAGGCTATGAATCGAAATCGCTCACGACCCAAAATCGATAGAGTTAATGAAAAGTCAATTTACCTTGCCTTCAGGAACTACACAGAAATAGTATGCCTCCCGGCATGTGGGAAACACTAGAGGTATTATCTCGAATAAACGAAATATCCATTAAGAGGACTACACATCCCTGACAAAACAAAAAATAGCGGAGATCCCCTCTTCAACGAGGCATCTCTTTCGCCATTCAAATCGCTCACTCCACTAGTGGTGGGCGGAAACCGATCGACCAAAAAACAAGACCAGTCATGCGCAGTCCAGCGCAAAAAAAAACCACAGCTCAAAACTTAACTGCATTCAATACCAACGCGGGAAGACAAATGCTTACCGAGAAAAGTGACTATAAATTTCAAGCAGTTGTTGCCCTTGCGTTATAAAATAGATATTGTAATAAAACGATGTTGCGAGAATTTATCACGCAACATATCACCACCTCCTCCCGATAAAAAAAAATGTGGAACATATTTTTTTTTTTTAAATATCAAAGAGCATGCGATAAGCGGCTCAAAACGCACGAATTATGCGCTGATAATTAATTAAATTGCCTAACATGAGGCTAAATATAGAGTGTCTGGTGAGGATATACCTCAACAGAAAAATAAATATGTCTCAAAAAATATTCACATCGGGGAGGTGTCACCAACACACATCACGTTAGCATGTAAACACAATATACGTATGCAAGTTACCATAATCATCATTAAACAGCATACTCTAATATTGTCTTTAAAAATGGATGCACAAATCTGATAGGAAAATTTAAATAGTACATTCTTTGACATGTAATGACATAAGTACATAGTAAAGTTAAACTACATGACGATCCAGGACATATGCTCTGGTATTCCGAGGGTAAGTACACAATCTAGAACTCGTCATGCTTGATACTAGTAAGGTAAGTCCTCAGCTCAACAATGACATTCTGAGAAAGTACAAGCAATATAATTCTAATTAATAACTAATATGCTTCATAAGGTACAATACATTATTAATAATTGTGGCTGTTTAGTAAACTAACGGCCCTTATATTAACTACTCAGTCCTCCTCTATCATCTTAAAAAACGAACAGAAGAAGATGACAACAAAGCACGATAGTGTGTACATATAAAGTAAGTACAGATGTGCTAATCTATTGTAGAAATATAGGTGTGTTATGACTCTGTAATATATGGAAATATAGGACAGAAGTATTAGTTGGAGTCATGTGGGCATCTAGACAAAATGTCAGCCATCACATTATCCGCACCACGGATAGCTCGTACCGTGAAGTGAAAAGGTTGAAGAGCTATAGCATATCGAGTGGATCTCGAACTCTTCAAATTCTTAGTCTGAATAGCTGTAAGAGCTTTCTGATCAGTCTCTAGAATGAAATGTGCGCCCAGGAGGAATCTTTGTAGCTTTAGAATTGACCAAACCATCGCTAACAACTCACGGTCTAAAACCGAGTAGTTCCTCTCTGCCGCATTTAGTTTTCTAGAAATGTACATAACAGGATGCAGAGTATTTGCATATTCTTGCATCAGTGCTGCTCCAATCCCAGTGGATGAAGCATCACTCCGAAGAACAAAAGTCCTATCAAGAGTAGGTAATCTTAAGATGGGAGGAGAAGAAAATATATTCTTGATTTGGTCTAGTGAAGATTGGCATTCTTCAGACCAACGGACCAGATTAGGCGAACCTTTCTTCAACAATGTTGAGAGAGGTGCCATGATCGAAGATAAATTTGGAATAAATCTCCCATAAAATTGAATTAAACCTAAGAGACTCCTAACTTGTTTCTTCGTTTTAGGAACAGAGATGTTCAGTATTTTGGAAGTATTGTGGTCTTCTGTCTTCAAGAGACCATGACCAACACGATGACCCAGGAAAGAGATTTCACCAAAACCAACAAAAGCTTTAGAAGGTTTCGCTGTCAAATTATTCTCACGTAGAGTGGACAGTAAGTCATATAACCCTAAATAGTGATCTTCCCAGGTATCACTGAAGAGACAGATGTCATCTAAGTATGCGATGACATCCGAACGATGTGACAGAATTCGACGCATCATGCGAACGAAAGTGGCAGGGGCGTTCATGAGACCAAAAGCATAACATTCCATTGAAATAGACCCCTAGGTGTAGAAAAAGCAGTAAGAGGTTTGGCATGCTCTGCTAAAGGCACTTGCCAATAACCTTTAGACAAGTCAAGTTTAGTGAAGAATCTAGAATTAGAAAGTCTAATCAGTAGATCTTCTAACAAAGGCATCGGTTCAGCATCGAACTTTGTGACCTGATTCAATTTGCGATAATCAACACAAATTCGTATGTTCTTATCCTTCTTCCGGACAATAACCATGGAAGAAGAATATGGTGAAGTCGATGGTTCAATTATATTTAATTGAATCATTTCATCCAATTCCTTTTCCACTTGCGACTGAAAGTGTATAGGAATAGGATAAGGCCTAACCCTAATTGGATTATTGTCGGTAAGAATTATGTCATGTTCTATGACATCTGTGTGTCCAGGAATGTCAGTGAGAACATCCTGAAATGTTTGTAACATCGACGAGACTTGTCGATGTTCGTCACCAGAAAGATTAGGAGAAACAGAAACGTTTTTCCAAGATTCCGTAGAATGTAATGGAACCACTGGAAGGGGAAGGTTAACATCAGAGAAGGTAGATTCCTCATCCTGTATGACAGACAGGGATGAATAATGACCGTGAGGTGCAGGAGCATCATCCGTTGCCTGGAAAATAGGCAGCAAATAGTCCGGACGTTCGTGAAATTCCGAAAGCATGTTTATGTGGAAAGTTTTATGCTTTCCATCAATATCGACCACATAGTCAACATCGGAAATCCGAGAGACTATTGCATACGGACCTTTCCATGCAATAAGAAGTCTATTTTCCCTACTGGGGGAGTAGGACGAATGCTTTGTCACCTGGACAAAGTTGTCGTAGACATCTATTCTTGTTAGCAAACTGTCTTGCCTTCTCTTTAGCAATTTCTGATGAAGCAGTTGCTAGCTTACATGCCTCAATGATCTTTTGTCTAAGAGCAATGACATACTCATATGAGGATTGAGTTTCATCGCTAATATCATCGGCAGTGATGAGATCGTGTAATAAAGACATAGGGCCGCGTGGACGCGCGCCAAAGACAAGTTCGAAGGGAGAAAATCCTGTGTGTTCATTAGGGACTTCTCTATAGGCAAAGAGAGCCGCGGGTAAAACCCTGTCCCAATCTTGAGGATGATCTTCAGTTATCTTACCAAGCAAAGTCTTGAGCGTTCTATTCAGACGCTCAACTAACCCATTAGACATAGGATGGTAGATACTACTGAGAGATCGTTCAATATGTAAGGTAGACATTACCTGTGACATAGTGTCAGATATGAGTTGAGTGCCATGGTCTGACAATATTTCTCTGGGGAACCCCAAGCGAGAAAATACCAACCAAAGAGCATCTGCGATATCTGTAGTAGATATGCTCTTAAGAGGAATAGCCTCTGGCCAACGTGTGCACATATCGACACATGTAAGGATAAACTGATGTCCTCTGGCCGACTTGACCTTAAAAGGGCCAATAATATCTATGGCCATTTTCTGAAACGGCCGAATAGGAATGTCAGCAGCCTGGATAGGCGCAGCATGTCGTGGTCCTCTAGATTTGACCTCCTGACATACATTGCATGATCGGCAGTAAATACGAATGTCCTTATTGACAAAAGGCCAAAAGAAAGCCGCAAGGACTCTCGACTTCGTACGGGAAAAACCCATATGTCCAGCACATTGCGAGTCATGAGCATGTTGTAATATTTGCACTCTCATGCTCTTGGGATTAAGAATTTGCGAATGTGCCGACGTAGTCGAATCTTGTACCATACGTACAAGTACGCCGTTTCTCATTGCAATCCAAGATTTTCTATTTGTATCCTGATTCGGATCACCTTTCTTCGCAAGAACGAAGAATTTTTTTAAAGAAGGATCTTCTTCTTGCAATTTTATGAAAGAGTCACGAGTGATTACTAAGTGACTATCTTGGCTATCAACTTCATTATCACTATTCAGTGAAGTTTCGGGTGTTTGTAGAGCTTGTGCTCTTGTAACTACTGCATTTGTAGCTTGCATGTTATTATCTTCCCAAGCAGCAATCTGCTGTGGGGTACACTCCCTAACTCCGTGAATACGACCAATAATAAGGTCCGCAATAGGATTAGGTAAGAGACAAGCATGCACATCTCCAGTAAAGAAAGGAGTGGCAATGCGAATTACAGCAGTAGGATATTTTTCTAGAGTGCCGCCAAATGTGACACATTTAATAACCCTTCCTGTAGCACAAGATGGATCTACAAGCGATTGTCTAACACCAATAGTGGTGCATCCGGAATCGAAAAGTAGTGAGACCGGAGTATCATTAACAAGACCCTTATGTAGAATTAAAGAACCCCTCCCGTCATGCGCAACAGCAGCAGGAAGAGCGGGAAGTGGGTGACCACAACTCAAAGTAGTTATGGTACCCGGTTCGAGTAAAGTACTGCATTGGGGGCATTTGTTTGCTCTCTCAAAGTCAAAAGCAGAACCAGTGACAGCGTCAAAGTTTTTACTATCAACAACATGATTACAGGCTCCCTCAGTTTCCTGTTGTACAGCATTAGCCTGCTGATATCTCTTTTTTTGTGTTGAGATCTACCCCGACTATTATTACCTCTGAAGTTATCAGAGTTATTATTATCTCTGCAGTTATTATTGTCTCTATTGTAATTGTTATCCTGGTTCGAATTCCAGTTTCCACGATTACTATCATGTTCACATTGATGCGAACATCTATTTGTTTGGTTCTGAGGTCTTCGGCAGGAATAACCTCTATTACCATATCCTCTTTTGAAATGCTTATAATTATTAGGGTGATAGTAACGAGTACTATCAGGTTGTCTCCAATTCTTCGAA
This sequence comes from Oreohelix idahoensis, assembly GCA_024509875.1. Taxonomy (NCBI): domain Eukaryota; kingdom Metazoa; phylum Mollusca; class Gastropoda; order Stylommatophora; family Oreohelicidae; genus Oreohelix; species Oreohelix idahoensis. The sequence continues at coordinate 684,201 of JAMPIV010000237.1, forward strand.
GAAGAATCACCATGAAATTGATTTCCATGATTTTGACAGAAATTACCGCTACTCTTTCTATCAAAATTTTGTTGGAATCTACGAGCAAAGTTTTGGCCATACGGAGCTGCCGAAGCAACTGGTAAACCTTCTTTCACCTTAGAGTTACCCATGGTTATGTGTGGGTGCGCAGTTACGTATTGGCAACAGAAATCTTCCATTTCTTTTATTGTTTTAGGTTTACGTTCATGTAGGAAAGCAAGGAAAGACTCATTGACAGACGACATGACTTTGTCTCTAAGTATTAAGTCCATAAGTCCTTCATAAGTTTTTTCCGTCTTAGATAGTTCAACCCATCGTGAGAAAGTAATGCGTATTCTTGCAATAAACTCGGAGAATTCAACTCCATTTTCAGGTAACATGTTTTTAAATTGTAGACGATAGCCGTCTTCGTTAAGCTGATATTTCTTTAACAAAGCGGCCCTGACAACTTCATAATTGTTCTTGTCAGGTTCATCCACCATATTTAATATACTTAGAGCTTTACCTGTCAGTATCCCTGATAACTGATAAACATATTTTGCTTTGTCTATGTTTATGAGCTGTACATGCTTGTTCAAATCTGTCCAGATAGAACATTATGTCATCACTGGAAGGACTAAATGTTGGTAACTTAATCTTAAAAGTATCATTATTAGCCTTACCAGAAGATGAACCCTTGTTTGAATCATTACCATTACTCATGCTCGTCAATTTCAATTTTTCCAACTCTAAAGCTAAGACCTTTTCTTCATGTTCCATTTTTGCTTTCCTCTCATCAGACTCTCTCTGTAATCTTCTTTCCTCAGCCTGAGCCTCTTTTTGAAGTCTTTCATTTTCAGCTTCTTTTTCAAGTCTTTTATTTTCAGCCTCTTTTTGAAGTCTTTCAGCTTCTAGCTGTAGCTGGAGTTTTCTCTCCTCAGCTTCTGATTCCCTTTTTTGTTTTTCCATTTCCATTTGGAATCTTTTTTCATCCACCTGCATCTGCAGTTTCTTTTGTTCAGCTTCCATTGCTTTATCATATCGAGCAGTTGCAAATTCTTCTAACTTATCACCAGTCTTCCCAAGCAATTTACCCTGCTCAATAAAGTGCTCAAATGTAGACATGTTGTCTAACATATGAGTCCAAAACCTGAAATAATTAACTAATTTATTTCAAACCTAAGTGTAACAAGTCTTAATTAAGCACTTGTATATTCACATCACATTATATTATCCCAGTCTCTGTGGGAAACAAGTCTCCAATCAAAGAACTTGTATATGAAATATCAGCACTCAATTCTTGATCATAAGTGCACTTCTCATTCAATAGTGCACGACACTATTCATCATTCATTTATCATCAGTGTAGTAGTAACAGTGCATTAGCATAGCCCATTAACTAATTACTATAACTGTAAACAATGACTATGTAAACACATGCAGAATGTAAACATTGAAAATGTAAACAATGCAAACAATGTAAACAATAACAATGTAAACAATAACAAAGATCAGCAACAATACAAAAACGTTCGCAGAAATCAACTAAAAATAAAGCAGAAATTAATGAAATATCACAAAAAATGTGACGATATCTGCGCTATAATTAAACAAAATACATGACACCACAGTGTATAAACAAAAATGTTGTATGAAACTAAATTATAGACAAGAGTAGGCTAACAAATACAAACAAATCAAAACAAAACTAAAGAATGCGAAATAATAACGAAAACAATATTAAAACATGTCATCACAGCTAACATAAATAGCAACAGAAGTCGCTTAGCAAATTCCAGTATCGGAAATTTGCAAACCCTACAGAAAACGCTCACAATAGACGACCTCTATGACGTGGCATAATCTAACGGAGACACCACCCAACCGAGAACCCGCTGAAATATAAACATATAAATATACAAATAACATATAGACATATAACATATAGAATGAGATGATACACAGAAGACTCAGCAGAAGTATAAGGGCACAGTTTACATACAAACAGGCCACTTAACTTATAGGCTTCCAATCGTAGAACAGCAGAAAAAACGGATGTCAATCAACGTCCTAAAGAGCGAAGCTCCAACGATGATGGCACATCTGAACTGCTTCCACTGCTAACACGATGGTACAAGAGCTTCTGAAATACTGTGTGTTGAGTTGTTTCGGCACTTGACCTTCTAATCCAAAAGTAAGTTGATGGAAATCGGTACTTGGCCTTCTTCAGAAAACAACCCGTTTCAACCGGCACTTGACCTTCACAAAAACGACAGCACTGGAACCTTGACAGCAGCAACTTGCTTGACTTGCGTAAAAGATAACAGCAGTCCGAGTTATCCGGCAACATGTAACAACGCCGGGTACTGTCAAATTCTTGTTTCCGTCAAAAAGTTGAAATTTTGACTTTTACCGGGCAACGCCGAGTACTTTGAAAATTTTGAAGATGTTGACTGTATTGAAGAATGTTAATTTCTTGAAGGATGCTGATGAATTCTTGTTGAAAATGAAGTGGGTAAGGGACCCCGTGTTTGCTGGTACCAGAATCAAACCAGCTTATGGCCACCAAATGATGCGTGATGCCATATGATGATGGATGGTATCCGCATGTCTGGTTTTGTGTAGTGTGCAGATGTGTTCAGTCAAACAATGTTCATACAAAAATAACAGGGCAATCCACATAGGACGTCAGTAAACCCACGACGTATAAAGTCAATGATTCTTGTAACAGCCGTTGACGTTTTTCTTCATTATTTATTGTGGACGCCACAGTGACAAAATGGTTACGCGAATATGTAGGCACATCAAACAGTCATTATCACAGCAACATTCAATACAGCAATAGACGGTAGACAGCATTACAATGATGAGTCAGATGCATGTTATATTTCATAGTGCTGTAAATGTAGTCAGGTGAAAAACTCCATCCTTTTCTATAACAGCCAGGAGATAACCAGATGTATGAGATCAGTTCACTCTCCTTAGTCTGACTTCAGCAAGACAGACACGTCTGCCGAAGTATAAATAATGTCCTCAAAAATATCCTCTAGATAATAAAGGTTTTCCAAACCTAGTTCATTTAACAAAGTAGCAAGTAATGGTCCTTGGGACATGCATCAACCGATGCAGTACAATACAGCGACATGTGAGCTGGGAAAACATCTCGTGACGACGACTTTCGAAGACAGGCTATGAATCGAAATCGCTCACGACCCAAAATCGATAGAGTTAATGAAAAGTCAATTTACCTTGCCTTCAGGAACTACACAGAAATAGTCATGCCTCCCGGCATGTGGGAAACACTAGAGGTATTATCTCGAATAAACGAAATATCCATTAAGAGGACTACACATCCCTGACAGAACAAAAAATAGCGGAGATCCCCTCTTCAACGAGGCATCTCTTTCGCCATTCAAATCGCTCACTCCACTAGTGGTGGGCGGAAACCGATCGACCAAAAAAACAAGACCAGTCATGCGCAGTCCAGCGCAAAAAGACCACAGCTCAAAACTTAACTGCATTCAATACCAACGCGGGAAGACAAATGCTTACCGAGAAAAGTGACTATAAATTTCAAGCAGTTGTTGCCCTTGCGTTATAAAATAGATATTGTAATAAAACGATGTTGCGAGAAACAAAGTCCTCCTGTAAACGTACAGTTTACAAAAAATTTCATATACAGGTACACCACAACTTGTGACTATTGACTACTCTGGTGCAGTGAACCAGCGTCAGTTCAAGAGCTTATTCAGTATTAAACATCATCAGAATTTTACCACCAAACTGGATCGTGAAAAGTTTCAGACTATCTGTCCTTTTTGACTTATAAAACAACTACCTGTTTGTTACAGTTGACCATATCACCTGATGTGGGAAACGATAAGTCTCACTCACTTTCATAACTCGCACGTACGATACTACTTTCCCACAACAAATTGATTCTACAGTGAATTTCTGATTCTTACATTCCACAACGAATGTTTTATGTAGGATGCCGGCGAAATCAAGAATTATGAGACACATTTACGCTCACAATGTCCTACTAATATTAAGTGCTAAAAAAAACTAGAAGATTTAGCAAATGCAGACGACCATTGGCAACAGATGAAAAATATATGGAATAAGGCATGGGGAGAAGAACTGGGAAAATAGAACACCACCACAAACATGGATAACAGCGGAAACCATCAACAAGATAAAAGGCAGAAAAAAAACAAAAAACGAAAGCAGGTTTAAACAGAAGCAAAATCAGAAGTTCCAAAAACAAAGGCTCATGAAATGCACATAGTTGCAATCAAAGAGGTAAGAAGAAACATCAGAAGAGGCAAGAACAAATATATTGATGAGCTGGAAGGAGAGGCAGAGGAAGTTGCAGCCAAATGATATGAGGGACCTTCACAATAGCACAAAGAAGCTAACTGGGAAATGCAAGCAAACAAACACCTCACCAAGACTAGAATATATACTTGCTTAGTAATATAAAAGAGCAAATGAAGAGATAGACAGAAAATTGTGAGGAATTTCTCAATAGACCAACTCCACAAAATCCCTAGGCATCCAACCTGCAGAAGATGAGCTACAAGTTAACTGTAAACGACCAAGTAAGAAAGACATAAAAGGAGCCATTATGCTTCTAAATTATGGAAAAGCTGTTAACCCTGACGAGGCCATAAAAGCAGATATTGATAAACTGCAGAGATATTATGCGAGTTATATCGTAAAGTCTGAGATGGAGAATAAATAAAGACGAAATCACATGAGTCAGCAATCCAGACTCCTATCGGCTTTCTCTGGATCGCGTCATTCGCCTCCTTACGAGAGGACCTTCTTTGTTAGATGACTGTATTGAATTATTTTCTTTATTTGACCTGTCCATGTTCTTTGGTAACGTTTTTTTGTTTAACATTTCTACAGTATGGGGTAACCCAACCCACCTTTAGTCGCCACTTACGACATGCGTGTTAAGTCACCGTGTTACTATTGTTTTTTTCACTTTTAGGGCCCTGATTGCACACGGGTGTGGGGCTGTGGTATCACATGCAAATTATTCGATAAAAAAGTAGTCTCTTAAAAATGAATGTTACTTGCATTTGATCGTCCTAATAATGTTTTTGTAGCATCTCTGTGATCATCATCATGTGACGTATTCTACCCAGAACGTTGTCTTCATCTCTATAAGAATATAAAATACTCCTTTGTGAACAATGTAACAATACAAGGGGTTACCCGTCCCATGACCAACTCTCATTTGTCGCCTTTTACGACACACTGGTTGATAGCATTACAAGATAGTCCTTGCTCTGGAATTCCCAGAGTAAGAGAGGCAGAGGTAGACAAATAAAACATGGAGAAAAGAGCTGGAGACAGAAGTGAAAATGAGTAGGAAGTCGTGGAAAGAACTTGAGCTGATGGAGCGAGAAAGGAGAACGTGTCATATGTTTGTCTATGCTCCTTGGGGAGCTAACGGGTATTGATCGACTCATTGATTTTGTGAACATTACTCAGTGTTATTCAGCACACATTTTATATAATATCGGGCATGTAGTAAGAGCTACATCACAGGCCCGCTCAAGCCACGCTATGGCTATCTTGGTTCTAAGGCATAGAAGAATGTAATGAATTTACCACTATGGGTTAAGATGTGGCAGGTTTGCGCTGTCCCTTTAAAGTCCCTCCCTGTGCATTATCATCATCATCATAGCCCTCTACTCCCAAAGGAACATAGACCTTCTACAAACACATGCCAGGTCCTCCTGTCACGTGCCATCATCTCAAGTTCTTTCCACGTTCTCTTTATCATTTTCACCTCTGTTTCCAGTTCTCTTCTCCATGTGTTTCTTGGTCTACCTCTACCTCTCTTGCCCTGGGGGTTCCAGAACAAGTACTCCCTTGTAATGCTATCAACAGGTTTCCTTAGCGAGTGTCCTATCCATCGCCATCGTCTTCTTCTCATCTCTTGTTCCACTGGCACTTGTCTGGTTCTTGTCATCAGTTCCACGTTGGTAACCTTGTTATACCATTTCAATCCTTCTATTCTGTTCAAGCACCCATTTATGAAAGTCTGTAGCTTTTTGGTTGTTGTCTTTGTTGTTCTCCATGTCTCAGAGCCATACAATAGGACTGACTTCACATTTGAGTTGAAGATTCTTATTTTCGTTTTGAATCCGATTTCTCTTGATCTCCATATATTTCCCAATGCAATGAAAGCTCTTGCTTTTTGTATTCTTATTTTGATATCGCTGTCTGTCCCTCCAACTTTGTCTATATTACTGCAAAGATATGTGTACGATTCTACATCTTATAGTGGTGTTTCTTCAAGTTCAACCCTGTTATCATAACCTGCATTTATTCTCATTATTTTTGTCTTTTCCCTGTGTATTTTCAGACCCAACTGCTGTGACCTCTCATCGAGTGTTTTCAATTTGTCCTGCATCTGATTATGGTTATGGGACAGAAGAGCCAAGTCATCAGCAAAATCTAAATCATCCAACTGCTTAGTCAGAGTCCACTGAATTCCATTTCTGTTGTGCGTTGTCGCTGTTCTCATAACCCAGTCTATTGCTAGTAAGAAAAGAAATGGAGACAAGAGGCACCCCTGTCGCACTCCCGTTCTTATCCCAAACAGTTCTGTAAACTGTCCTTCATGAAGAACTCTGCATGTCATGTCTTCATATGTTTTCTTTATTAAATTAATGATCTTCAGGGGAACTCCATAATGCCTCATCAATTTCCAAAGTGATTCTCTGTCTACACTGTCAAATGCCTTTTCGTAGTCCACAAATCCAATGTATAGTGGTGAATTCCATTCCAGACTTTGTTCTTCTTCTTCTTCTTCCTCGTTCGCCTTCAGACTTCCACATTTATGACTCTAATAAAGGCAGCAGTCAACTCAAGGTTCCCGACATCTCCAAACAGTTTTTCGTTGACAGAAGTGGGTTGTTGCCATATGCTACCCCGTTCATTACTGTAGGTTGGGCAGTACTGCAGCAGGTGTTCGACTGTCATCGGGCTGGTACCGCAGGTGCAGAGATCTGTTGCACCAATTTTGTATTTGTGGTACAGATGGTATCTCAATCTGTTGTGCCCAGTGCGCAGTCGAAAAATGATGACCTGTTCTTTTCTGGATAGTTGATGATATGCGTCATTTTTCAAATGTCCCGGGTGCTCTCTTTCCCATTTGGACTTGAATGTAGCCTTTATAGTGGTCTTTGCCGTTGCGTAAGTTGTCTCTATATCATTTTGCTGTAAGGCACCTCCTTCTTTAGCAAGTCTATCTGCCTCTTCATTTCCTGGTATGTTGCAATGGGCTGGTATCCACTGGATAGTGCACTTCTTGAAGCATTCGGCCAGTCTTTCAAGGGAGATTATCAGATCTTTCAATCCTTTAGTTTGGTGGCTCTTCAGCACTGATATTATTGAGAGGGCATCTGAAAAGATTACTATCTGTTTTTCTGCCTGTGCTTTGCATTCAATAAGAGTTTCAGCTGCCTGTTTCAGGGCTTCTGCTTCAGCACAGAAGTTGTTGCAGTATTTTCCAGTGGCAATTGTTCAACTACTATTTTCAAAGTGGCTATCTGGTCTGTACAGGACCTGTGCGCTATGTACTAATTTGAGGACTATCATGTCACGTCGCCACCATTGTGTGTACATTAGCTAGGAACGCCCAGAAAATGTAAATATTTATACAAATAGTTTCTTGACCACGTATGAGAAACTGAGAGCCAGAGATTCAGACCTTCAGGACGACCCGAAATTCAATGGGAGGACAACATTAGACAATACCCGAAGGACTGAGGACTAGACTGGAACCAGACCAGGCGGAAGACCGCCGATAGGATAGTATGGCGCGCTCTCTCTCTCTCTCTCTCTCTCTCTGGCAAACGTCTACACCCCAGGGGAGAAGAGGAACGACTAAGCAAGTAAGGAGGACAGTTGTTCGACCAGCAGCGTTAAGTAATTGATTCAGTAACTGTTTTAATGAAATGTCTATTATGCTGAATTCCTAGCAAACTTCAATATACAAAAGACAGCCTGTATGGTCCAAATATTATCCGTTACATATGTGATAAATTTGTTCCAATGTAGCAAAATATTACAGACTTCACAAGCACAACATGCATAATTCGGGATGAAGCTTGGTGAACAAGACAAACCTTTGGCTCTGATTAAAGTCCCCACAACTTTCATGGAACAACCTGCGCTGTGGTTTTTGGTTTTAAGGGCTATCTTCATTGCACACGGACTACTTCATCAGTGCTCCGATCTCCTCCCTTAGATCACACAAGGAGGATCTCAGCACAGTGCACGAACTCCGTAGCGCCAGCGAGAATCCAAATGTGTCTATATAGGAATCACACATTCTATAAATATTTTTGTGGTGTGGACTTCAATTAAATCACATTAATATCACGAAAGGAAACCAAACAAAAACCACGGAGATCACTGCCACTTTGACTCGTGTAATGTACACGGCTAGAATGCTGTTACGAAATCAGTCGTGCAAATGTTATAACTCTCATTCACTCTGGCAGTATCTCTAAATTTCTTACTTTTTCTCACTGTTGTACATTTTTTTAGATAGGTTTGAGAGATATTTGGTCCCTTCTGAGTAGAGTAGAATGTGGGTGATGCGTGATGCCATATGATGATGGATGGTATCCGCATGTCTGGTTTTGTGTAGTGTGCAGATGTGTTCAGTCAAACAATGTTCATACAAAAATAACAGGGCAATCCACATAGGACGTCAGTAAACTCACGACGTATAAAGTCAATGATTCTTGTAACAGCCGTTGACGTTTTTCTTCATTATTTATTGTGGACGCCACAGTGACAAAATGGTTACGCGAATATGTAGGCACATCAAACAGTCATTATCACAGCAACATTCAATACAGCAATAGACGGTAGACAGCATTACAATGATGAGTCAGATGCATGTTATATTTCATAGTGCTGTAAATGTAGTCAGGTGAAAAACTCCATCCTTTTCTATAAAAGCCAGGAGATAACCAGATGTATGAGATCAGTTCACTCTCCTTAGTCTGACTTCAGCAAGACAGACACGTCTGCCGAAGTATAAATAATGTCCTCAAAAATATCCTCTAGATAATAAAGGTTTTCCAAACCTAGTTCATTTAACAAAGTAGCAAGTAATGGTCCTTGGGACATGCATCAACCGATGCAGTACAATACAGCGACATGTGAGCTGGGAAAACATCTCGTGACGACGACTTTCGAAGACAGGCTATGAATCGAAATCGCTCACGACCCAAAATCGATAGAGTTAATGAAAAGTCAATTTACCTTGCCTTCAGGAAATACACAGAAATATCACGCCTCCCGACATGTGGGAAACACTAGAGGTATTATCTCGAATAAACGAAATATCCATTAAGAGGACTACACATCCCTGACAGAACAAAAAATAGCGGAGATCCCTCTTCAACGAGGCATCTCTTTCGCCATTCAAATCGCTCACTCCACTAGTGGTGGGCGGAAACCGATCGACCAAAAAACAAGACCAGTCATGCGCAGTCCAGCGCAAAAAGACCACAGCTCAAAACTTAACTGCATTCAATACCAACGCGAGAAGACAAATGCTTACCGAGAAAAGTGACTATAAATTTCAAGCAGTTGTTGCCCTTGCGTTATAAAATAGATATTGTAATAAAACGATGTTGCGAGAATTTATCACGCAACATATCACCACCTCCTCCCGATAAAAAAAAAATGTGGAACATAATTTTTTTTTTTTAAATATCAAAGAGCATGCGATAAGCGGCTCAAAACGCACGAATTATGCGCTGATAATTAATTAAATTGCCTAACATGAGGCTAAATATAGAGTGTCTGGTGAGGATATACCTCAACAGTAAAATAAATATGTCTCAAAAAATATTCACATCGGGGAGGTGTCACCAACACACATCACGTTAGCATGTAAACACAATATACGTATGCAAGTTACCATAATCATCATTAAACAGCATACTCTAATATTGTCTTTAAAAATGGATGTACAAATCTGATAGGAAAATTTAAATAGTACATTCTTTGACATGTAATGACATAAGTACATAGTAAAGTTAAACTACATGACGATCCAGGACATATGCTCTGGTATTCCGAGGGTAAGTACACAATCTAGAACTCGTCATGCTTGATACTAGTAAGGTAAGTCCTCAGCTCAACAATGACATTCTGAGAAAGTACAAGCAATATAATGCTAATTAATAACTAATATGCTTCATAAGGTACAATACATTATTAATAATTGTGGCTGTTTAGTAAACTAACGGCCCTTATATTAACTACTCAGTCCTCCTCTATCATCTTAAAAAAACGAACAGAAGAAGATGACAACAAAGCACGATAGTGTGTACATATAAAGTAAGTACAGATGTGCTAATCTATTGTAGAAATATAGGTGTGTTATGACTCTGTAATATATGGAAATATAGGACAGAAGTATTAGTTGGAGTCATGTGGGCATCTAGACAAAATGTCAGCCATCACATTATCCGCACCACGGATAGCTCGTAACGTGAAGTGAAAAGGTTGAAGAGCTATAGCATATCGAGTGGATCTCGAACTCTTCAAATTCTTAGTCTGAATAGCTGTAAGAGCTTTCTGATCAGTCTCTAGAATGAAATGTGCGCCCAGGAGGAATCTTTGTAGCTTTAGAATTGACCAAACCATCGCTAACAAACTCACGGTCTAAAACCGAGTAGTTCCTCTCTGCCGCATTTAGTTTTCTAGAAATGTACATAACAGGATGCAGAGTATTTGCATATTCTTGCATCAGTGCTGCTCCAATCCCAGTGGATGAAGCATCACTCCGAAGAACAAAAGTCCTATCAAGAGTAGGTAATCTTAAGATGGGAGGAGAAGAAAATATATTCTTGATTTGGTCTAGTGAAGATTGGCATTCTTCAGACCAACGGACCAGATTAGGCGAACCTTTCTTCAACAATGTTGAGAGAGGTGCCATGATCGAAGATAAATTTGGAATAAATCTCCCATAAAATTGAATTAAACCTAAGAGACTCCTAACTTGTTTCTTCGTTTTAGGAACAGAGATGTTCAGTATTTTGGAAGTATTGTGGTCTTCTGTCTTCAAGAGACCATGACCAACACGATGACCCAGGAAAGAGATTTCACCAAAAACCAACAAAAGCTTTAGAAGGTTTCGCTGTCAAATTATTCTCACGTAGAGTGGACAGTAAGTCATATAACCCTAAATAGTGATCTTCCCAGGTATCACTGAAGAGACAGATGTCATCTAAGTATGCGATGACATCCGAACGATGTGACAGAATTCGACGCATCATGCGAACGAAAGTGGCAGGGGCGTTCATAAGACCAAAAGGCATAACATTCCATTGAAATAGACCCCTAGGTGTAGAAAAAGCAGTAAGAGGTTTGGCATGCTCTGCTAAAGGCACTTGCCAATAACCTTTAGACAAGTCAAGTTTAGTGAAGAATCTAGAATTAGAAAGTCTAATCAGTAGATCTTCTAACAAAGGCATCGGTTCAGCATCGAACTTTGTGACCTGATTCAATTTGCGATAATCAACACAAATTCGTATGTTCTTATCCTTCTTCCGGACAATAACCATGGAAGAAGAATATGGTGAAGTCGATGGTTCAATTATATTTAATTGAATCATTTCATCCAATTCCTTTTCCACTTGCGACTGAAAGTGTATAGGAATAGGATAAGGCCTAACCCTAATTGGATTATTGTCGGTAAGAATTATGTCATGTTCTATGACATCTGTGTGTCCAGGAATGTCAGTGAGAACATCCTGAAATGTTTGTAACATCGACGAGACTTGTCGATGTTCGTCACCAGAAAGATTAGGAGAAACAGAAACGTTTTTCCAAGATTCCGTAGAATGTAATGGAACCACTGGAAGGGGAAGGTTAACATCAGAGAAGGTAGATTCCTCATCCTGTATGACAGACAGGGATGAATAATGACCGTGAGGTGCAGGAGCATCATCCGTTGCCTGGAAAGTAGGCAGCAAATAGTCCGGACGTTCGTGAAATTCCGAAAGCATGTTTATGTGGAAAGTTTTATGCTTTCCATCAATATCGACCACATAGTCAACATCGGAAATCCGAGAGACTATTGCATACGGACCTTTCCATGCAATAAGAAGTCTATTTTCCCTACTGGGGAGTAGGACGAATGCTTTGTCACCTGGACAAAGTTGTCGTAGACATCTATTCTTGTTAGCAAACTGTCTTGCCTTCTCTTTAGCAATTTCTGATGAAGCAGTTGCTAGCTTACATGCCTCAATGATCTTTTGTCTAAGAGCAATGACATACTCATATGAGGATTGAGTTTCATCGCTAATATCATCGGCAGTGATGAGATCGTGTAATAAAGACATAGGGCCGCGTGGGCGCGCGCCAAAGACAAGTTCGAAGGGAGAAAATCCTGTGTGTTCATTAGGGACTTCTCTATAGGCAAAGAGAGCCGCGGGTAAAACCCTGTCCCAATCTTGAGGATGATCTTCAGTTATCTTACCAAGCAAAGTCTTGAGCGTTCTATTCAGACGCTCAACTAACCCATTAGACATAGGATGGTAGATACTACTGAGAGATCGTTCAATATGTAAGGTAGACATTACCTGTGACATAGTGTCAGATATGAGTTGAGTGCCATGGTCTGACAATATTTCTCTGGGGAACCCCAAGCGAGAAAATACAAACCAAAGAGCATCTGCGATATCTGTAGTAGATATGCTCTTAAGAGGAATAGCCTCTGGCCAACGTGTGCACATATCGACACATGTAAGGATAAACTGATGTCCTCTGGCCGACTTGACCTTAAAAGGGCCAATAATATCTATGGCCATTTTCTGGAACGGCCGAATAGGAATGTCAGCAGCCTGGATAGGCGCAGCATGTCGTGGTCCTCTAGATTTGACCTCCTGACATACCTTGCATGATCGGCAGTAAATACGAATGTCCTTATTGACAAAAGGCCAAAAGAAAGCCGCAAGGACTCTCGACTTCGTACGGGAAAAACCCATATGTCCAGCACATTGCGAGTCATGAGCATGTTGTAATATTTGCACTCTCATGCTCTTGGGAACAAGAATTTGCGAATGTGCCGACGTAGTCGAATCTTGTACCATACGTACAAGTACGCCGTTTCTCATTGCAATCCAAGATTTTCTATTTGTATCCTGATTCGGATCACCTTTCTTCGCAAGAATGAAGAATTTTTTTAAAGAAGGATCTTCTCTTGCAATTTTATGAAAGAGTCACGAGTGATTACTAAGTGACTATCTTGGCTATCAACTTCATTATCACTATTCAGTGAAGTTTCGGGTGTTTGTAGAGCTTGTGCTCTTGTAACTACTGCATTTGTAGCTTGCATGTTATTATCTTCCCAAGCAGCAATCTGCTGTGGGGTACACTCCCTAACTCCGTGAATACGACCAATAATAAGGTCCGCAATAGGATTAGGTAAGAGACAAGCATGCACATCTCCAGTAAAGAAAGGAGTGGCAATGCGAATTACAGCAGTAGGATATTTTTCTAGAGTGCCGCCAAATGTGACACATTTAATAACCCCTCCTGTAGCACAAGATGGATCTACAAGCGATTGTCTAACACCAATAGTGGTGCATCCGGAATCGAAAAGTAGTGAGACCGGAGTATCATTAACAAGACCCTTATGTAGAATTAAAGAACCCCTCCCGTCATGCGCAACAGCAGCAGGAAGAGCGGGAAGTGGGTGACCACAACTCAAAGTAGTTATGGTACCCGGTTCGAATAAAGTACTGCATTGGGGGCATTTGTTTGCTCTCTCAAAGTCAAAAGCAGAACCAGTGACAGTGTCAAAGTTTTTACTATCAACAACATGATTACAGGCTCCCTCAGTTTCCTGTTGTACAGCATTAGCCTGCTGATATCTCTTTTTTGTGTTGAGATCTACCCCGACTATTATTACCTCTGAAGTTATCAGAGTTATTATTATCTCTGCAGTTATTATTGTCTCTATTGTAATTGTTATCCTGGTTCGAATTCCAGTTTCCACGATTACTATCATGTTCACATTGATGCGAACATCTATTTGTTTGGTTCTGAGGTCTTCGGCAGGAATAACCTCTATTACCATATCCTCTTTTGAAATGCTTATAATTATTAGGGTGATAGTAACGAGTACTATCAGGTTGTCTCCAATTCTTCGAAGAAGAATCACCATGAAATTGATTTCCATGATTTTGACAGAAATTACCGCTACTCTTTCTATCAAAATTTTGTTGGAATCTACGAGCAAAGTTTTGGCCATACGGAGCTGCCGAAGCAACTGGTAAACCTTCTTTCACCTTAGAGTTACCCATGGTTATGTGTGGGTGCGCAGTTACGTATTGGCAACAGAAATCTTCCATTTCTTTTATTGTTTTAGGTTTACGTTCATGAAGGAAAGCAAGGAAAGACTCATTGACAGACGACATGACTTTGTCTCTAAGTATTAAGTCCATAAGTCCTTCATAAGTTTTTTTCCGTCTTAGATAGTTCAACCCATCGTGAGAAAGTAATGCGTATTCTTGCAATAAACTCGGAGAATTCAACTCCATTTTCAGGTAACATGTTTTTAAATTGTAGACGATAGCCGTCTTCGTTAAGCTGATATTTCTTTAACAAAGCGGCCCTGACAACCTCATAATTGTTCTTGTCAGGTTCATCCACCATATTTAATATACTTAGAGCTTTACCTGTCAGTATCCCTGATTAACTGATAAACATATTTTGCTTTGTCTATGTTATGAGCTGTACATGCTTGTTCAAATCTGTCCAGATAGAACATTATGTCATCACTGGAAGGACTAAATGTTGGTAACTTAATCTTAAAAGTATCATTATTAGCCTTACCAGAAGATGAACCCTTGTTTGAATCATTACCATTACTCATGCTCGTCAATTTCAATTTTTCCAACTCTAAAGCTAAGACCTTTTCTTCATGTTCCATTTTTGCTTTCCTCTCATCAGACTCTCTCTGTAATCTTCTTTCCTCAGCCTGAGCCTCTTTTTGAAGTCTTTCATTTTCAGCTTCTTTTTCAAGTCTTTTATTCTCAGCCTCTTTTTGAAGTTTTTCAGCTTCTAGCTGTAGCTGGAGTTTTCTCTCCTCAGCTTCTGATTCCCTTTTTTGTTTTTCCATTTCCATTTGGAATCTTTTTTCATCCACCTGCATCTGCAGTTTCTTTTGTTCAGCTTCCATTGCTTTATCATATCGAGCAGTTGCAAATTCTTCTAACTTATCACCAGTCTTCCCAAGCAATTTACCCTGCTCAATAAAGTGCTCAAATGTAGACATGTTGTCTAACATATGAGTCCAAAACCTGAAATAATTAACTAATTTATTTCAAACCTAAGTGTAACAAGTCTTAATTAAGCACTTGTATATTCACATCACATTATATTATCCCAGTCTCTGTGGGAAACAAGTCTCCAATCAAAGAACTTGTATATGAAATATCAGCACTCAATTCTTGATCATAAGTGCACTTCTCATTCAATAGTGCACGACACTATTCATCATTCATTTATCATCAGTGTAGTAGTAACAGTGCATTAGCATAGCCCATTAACTAATTACTATAACTGTAAACAATGACTATGTAAACACATGCAGAATGTAAACATTGAAAATGTAAACAATGCAAACAATGTAAACAATAACAATGTAAACAATAACAAAGATCAGCAACAATACAAAAACGTTCGCAGAAATCAACTAAAAATAAAGCAGAAATTAATGAAATATCACAAAAAATGTGACGATATCTGCGCTATAATTAAACAAAATACATGACACCACAGTGTATAAACAAAAATGTTGTATGAAACTAAATTATAGACAAGAGTAGGCTAACAAATACAAACAAATCAAAACAAAACTAAAGAATGCGAAATAATAACGAAAACAATATTAAAACATGTCATCACAGCTAACATAAATAGCAACAGAAGTCGCTTAGCAAATTCCAGTATCGGAAATTTGCAAACCCTACAGAAAAACGCTCACAATAGACGACCTCTATGACGTGGCATAATCTAACGGAGACACCACCCAACCGAGAACCCGCTGAAATATAAACATATAAATATACAAATAACATATAGACATATAACATATAGAATGAGATGATACACAGAAGACTCAGCAGAAGTATAAGGGCACAGTTTACATACAAACAGGCCACTTAACTTATAGGCTTCCAATCGTAGAACAGCAGAAAAAACGGATGTCAATCAACGTCCTAAAGAGCGAAGCTCCAACGATGATGGCACATCTGAACTGCTTCCACTGCTAACACGATGGTACAAGAGCTTCTGAAATACTGTGTGTTGAGTTGTTTCGGCACTTGACCTTCTAATCCAAAAGTAAGTTGATGGAAATCGGTACTTGGCCTTCTTCAGAAAACAACCCGTTTCAACCGGCACTTGACCTTCACAAAAACGACAGCACTGGAACCTTGACAGCAGCAACTTGCTTGACTTGCGTAAAAGATAACAGCAGTCCGAGTTATCCGGCAACATGTAACAACGGCGAGTACTGTCAAATTCTTGTTTCCGTCAAAAAGTTGAAATTTTGACTTTTACCGGGCAACGCCGAGTACTTTGAAAATTTTGAAGATGTTGACTGTATTGAAGAATGTTAATTTCTTGAAGGATGCTGATGAATTCTTGTTGAAAATGAAGTGGGTAAGGGACCCGTGTTTGCTGGTACCAGAATCAAACCAGCTTATGGCCACCAAATGATGCGTGATGCCATATGATGATGGATGGTATCCGCATGTCTGGTTTTGTGTAGTGTGCAGATGTGTTCAGTCAAACAATGTTCATACAAAAATAACAGGGCAATCCACATAGGACGTCAGTAAACTCACGACGTATAAAGTCAATGATTCTTGTAACAGCCGTTGACGTTTTTCTTCATTATTTATTGTGGACGCCACAGTGACAAAATGGTTACGCGAATATGTAGGCACATCAAACAGTCATTATCACAGCAACATTCAATACAGCAATAGACGGTAGACAGCATTACAATGATGAGTCAGATGCATGTTATATTTCATAGTGCTGTAAATGTAGTCAGGTGAAAAACTCCATCCTTTTCTATAACAGCCAGGAGATAACCAGATGTATGAGATCAGTTCACTCTCCTTAGTCTGACTTCAGCAAGACAGACACGTCTGCCGAAGTATAAATAATGTCCTCAAAAATATCCTCTAGATAATAAAGGTTTTCCAAACCTAGTTCATTTAACAAAGTAGCAAGTAATGGTCCTTGGGACATGCATCAACCGATGCAGTACAATACAGCGACATGTGAGCTGGGAAAACATCTCGTGACGACGACTTTCGAAGACAGGCTATGAATCGAAATCGCTCACGACCCAAAAATCGATAGAGTTAATGAAAAGTCAATTTACCTTGCCTTCAGGAAATACACAGAAATATCACGCCTCCCGACATGTGGGAAACACTAGAGGTATTATCTCGAATAAACGAAATATCCATTAAGAGGACTACACATCCCTGACAGAACAAAAAAATAGCGGAGATCCCCTCTTCAACGAGGCATCTCTTTCGCCATTCAAATCGCTCACTCCACTAGTGGTGGGCGGAAACCGATCGACCAAAAAACAAGACCAGTCATGCGCAGTCCAGCGCAAAAAGACCACAGCTCAAAACTTAACTGCATTCAATACCAACGCGAGAA
Organism: Oreohelix idahoensis; assembly: GCA_024509875.1. Lineage (NCBI taxonomy): Eukaryota > Metazoa > Mollusca > Gastropoda > Stylommatophora > Oreohelicidae > Oreohelix > Oreohelix idahoensis. The sequence continues at coordinate 701,952 of JAMPIV010000237.1, forward strand.
GACAAACGCTTACCGAGAAAAGTGACTATAAATTTCAAGCAGTTGTTGCCCTTGCGTTATAAAATAGATATTGTAATAAAACGATGTTGCGAGAATTTATCACGCAACAGTGGGGTATATGAGAAAGAAAGGTGTTAGAATAGTTTCCACGAGTGAATAGATTAAGGTGAAGATCTGTCTCTGGACTGAGTGGTTTCTCTAGTCCAGCCTATCTATACGACTATCTTTAGTGTAAGACGATCTGTCAAACCTCCCTATATGTTTAATTATAAGTTTACTACACACACACACACACACAGTTATGTGACAACAAGACACAAACGTGAAAACTATGGTAAATGGATATGGGTCTGACCAACACACTAAATTAAGTTTTGTTTAGTTTATTATCACTTTAAACTTTACAACATCAAACATATAGAAATCAATATAATCAAGTTTACAGACATGGGAAAATAACCCAATAAGTGCCCTCCCCCCTGTTGAGAAAAGATCCCAAAAGAAGTTAATAACCCAAAAGGTCAAAGATTAACACTAGGTTATAGAATAGACAGTAAAGAAAAGAATAAAGTTCCTACTTAAGCTATCCAGTAAAATACACAAGTATTTGCAAGGACAAATAAAGGATGGTACAGTTTCCGTAACTGGAAAATATTCATTGTCGCTCTGTCATTCGTGGCCACATCAATCACGCTTACCTAAACTTGGTGTAACAATCTCTTGAACGTAAACATCCATGCACATGTATCATGATCCAGTAGTTCTATCCTCCGAATCGGGCCCCAGTCCCTCCACTAATAATTAATTTTTATAAGGGGGACGCCTAATATGGTGGTTAATTCTTGGATATACAGTGTCGCATCAAATAGTTCATGTAGCAAAAAAAAAAAAAAACCCGCGATCTTGTGTTCACAGTAGACAGTAGTCAGTACTTCCAATAGCTAAAGAAAACTCTGGTTGCTAAAAAAACTGTTAATTAAGATGATGATGATAAATCCTATCGGCTTTCTCTGGGGTGAGTGCCGATTATGAAACAGCATATTCTCCTGGATAAAATCCACTTGGGAAAACGACTGTCAGAAGTTGGGAAACATGTTATGTATATTGCCACAGCGGGCTGATAAAATTGAATGAAAACAATCTGGGTATTTGATAAGTCCAGTTAACTCAAATTTACAGTTAAAATGTTAGTTTGTCGCCTTGGAAATTCCTGTTCACACCTGTACTGGGGACGAACGCCAAGGAAACGACAACTATTACTCCTTCAGTAACTGAGGAAAGGACCACAATAGAAAACCGCTGGCCGCTGGTTTTGATCAAGCATTATATTAGGAAGAAAACAAAACATTTAACCAAAATGACAATATTCTATACTATCAAGCGTGAAGGTATGATCTCTTATCCTCTCCGTCACCTAATTAAATTAAAAGGCACACGGTGTCTTAGCCTATCTTGTCGCGCTTCGCTTAGCGAGTACGGGTTTGGTTTTAGGCATACCCCCCCCCCCCCCCCCCCCCCCGACCTGGTGAACAATCAGCGCACAATGTCAGTTAAAATTTAATTATAACTACGCGCACTTAACAAATATCGCCTGTCATTACTAGCTAGTTTATTGTCGGCGTCTATCATTTTGACACATGATATTAACACTAGTCATATAGAAAATTACACAAAATGAAATATAATGCGAATTCTACTCTGTCACTTTATCCGTCACTCATAGCATTATACTTAGTCAGCTAAACCGCATCTTCTGGTGTAAAAAAATGGTTGATGGATTTTTTACATTAAACTGAACAACTGGTGAGAAGATATCTACGCGTTTGCTATTTCACTAGTCTTAACGCTAGGGAATCACAGTGAATACAATGGTAAAACTTTAACACATTTAACACTTAAGCACCACTGATATTATTACCAGAAACAGAATAAATCCCCATGGAGGTTATTAACGCACTATTTCACATAGGTTCTAGCGTACGCGTTCAGACTATACAACATTTTCTGAGAGACTTGATTACTGACTTGGAGAGAACGCAGTATATATACAGATTTAGGGTAATTATCTCTAAAGGGTGTGACAATTCACACCTTCGGCATAGCAGGGAAAATCAAGGAGCTTCGTTCCCGAGATAAGAATTTTATTGTTCGCTCTACTCGCGATGCCGAACGACATCAAAAGACATGGGCCGTGCGAACGGGCCCCTTTTAGATTTCCGTCCGTTTCCCCAGATCAAAGCTTTACGTTCCCTGAAAATGTACGGACATCAAAGATGGTCGGGAAATATTATTATCGCCCTTGTATTTGCTACAGAGTTCTGATCTTTTTTCCCCACGTGCTTTCTGTTACTATCCGATGATTGATAGATCGGCTCGCGTGAGAACTCGGGTAAACAAACCAGGTTCGCTCCCCTTGTTAAGACTGCCCGGTGCAAAAATTGGTAAACACTCATCAGCGCATTTAAACAGGAAAAATAGGCGTGGCTTCAAAATATGAGTCACACAGACAGCGCAATTCGTGTTTTTTTTACGTAGCAAAATTATAAACACTAAATGGGGAAGCAAAGTGGTCGGATTTCTGTAGGATTACTGGGGCTATATTTACATTATATGTCACACTCACTCATCGTTTATTATTTGGCATATTTGTTGCCCTTACATTCTTTTGCTATGACCACTCCCCAGACGTATTTACGTTCCGCCATGTGAACTGTGGTATTATCGTAAAAATATCCGGTCATTACCACCGGTCAGCGGTAATACGTTTATCTCTTTGAGTCGCTGGCCACCTTTGATAGGAGACGATCCTCGTTTGACACAATATGGTATCGTACGAGGATGAATAGGAAGCCAGTATTGTCCGTCTGAGAAATCAGTCTGGGGGATTCACACATATAGGTGATAATTAGATTATCGCATCCGCTAGCCCCTGTCTGTATCATTATTACAGATAAATCTGTCTGGGTAGACAATCTTGACGGAAGGCATTTAGACAGGTAATCAGTGCACAGATTTGTTTGTGAGTTGGCGGAAATATTACGTCTTATTATAAAGAGGTCACGCGTTGGAATTTTTATGTAATATTTTAAAACACGCGGGGGAGATTATGATTTAAAACACCCCAACCCAGTGCTAAAGAACTTAACATTGGTTTGATTTGAGAAGCCGGAATAAACAATGAATCTGATTGGAAAATTCGGCGGACGGACCATCCGAGATTTGAACTGGAAACTGAGAATATAATATAGCGAAAAGCGGAGTCACAGATTAGACAGCTTCGCAATTTCAAGCTAGCAACTCTCAAAAGCCAGAAAGAGAAGGATCGGTCAAAGGATTCCAAACTTAAAAGTGACAGATATAAAGTATTTGGGCAACTTAAAACTAAAAAAAAAGTAAACCCGCATTTTAAATATGAAGTCTGGATACCTAAGGAATCAGATTACCCGTCATAAGAGGAATTAGAAGGTTTCCTAGACTAAGTGATTCACAGAACACCTGTCATAAGAGGAATTACTATAATTTCCCAGACCAAGTGATTCGCAGAACACCCGTCATAAGAGGAATTACTTAAATGTCCAGGCCAAGTGATTCGGGAGCATATAACCTAAATTGCTCGTGTCCATTCTAACCTGTGCGAGGAGATTGTAGGTTCCCAAATTTGTGGGGTAAGTGTAACATTTATTCTACAAATGTGAATTTGACATGTTTTTCTTTCTAGATGGTTAATAATGAGGCTGGCAACCTCAACAGATGAAAATACTTTATTCATGAACCACTGCAGCAAGCGCTTGTGATTGTTTCTGGCTAGTCGTGCGGAAAACCGACAGCGAAGGTGACCCCAGACTCCGACTGGTGCAGTGATGGGTGATGATTACATCACAGGTGCCTCAAGTGAATCCTATCATTTTGTGAGATATATGTAACTTGTTAATGTTAGTTCAGGCACAAATCATTATTCGCGCTGTCCAGACACATTTTCCCAGTTTAATACCCAGAAGAGTACTGGTGATTTTAATCATCTTCCTTGAGCTACGCTGTTACTGAAGAATTTAATTCTTATGAGAGATTAACATTGGTGGGTGCATAGCAAAAGGATGCGCCTGTTAAGCTTCTAACTCAGTGTACTTAGTAGAGGCATTTATTCTTTCTTTTTCGTCTAAAAATCTCGTGTTTACACGCTATCAGACGGTATGTAGTACTAACGTTACTACGCCGCTAGTGTGAGAGAAGAGCATCAACACTGACCGCCTACATTGGACGAGTTATGTGAAGAAGTGTACTCATCACCAAAAAGAAGTGACGGAAACCACGGCGACAGGACTCACATAGAATTAAGTTCTTGTACAAAAGGCATCAGCAAAATATAAGTTTATCACTCCCCTATTAAGTCTTTATGAAGACGCTTTCATCTACAATTTCACCAATCTTTCTACTTTTATTTTAACCTGTTAAAGCCTATTTAACTATTAAATTTGTTACATATTATTTTAAAATTAAACAAACATAGTTGAGTCAGTTATTACAGGTATGAAAGCAAACGTAAGACCACGACTAATATAGATATAGATACATTTAGACATATATTTATCTCTAAACAGAGCTATACCATTATAAGAGGAAATTCGCTGAATTAACTCAGCTGGGGGCTTGAACGGGCTAAAAACCATTGCTAAAACCCTTCACAAAAGGCGATGGATCAGATATCAGTTAACAATTGTTCAGCCCAATTCAACATTGCCCTTGACTTCTGAAAATATATTGTCAAAGCTACCTTAAGGTAGAAGCGTCATTACACTTCTATCTATATCTCTGCTAAGAGATATCTTGTGCAAAGGTAGACACCTTTGACGACCCATTTAGATACTTTTGAGTTTTGGCCACTGATGGACCATTACTGCAAAGCAGGGGAGGCAATACGTGACAATGCTAAGAACACGCAGTAAAGTAACTTAGGAAAAAACTCTTGTCATCTGTTCTATCTTTTCCTCGTGCACCAAAGATGCCAGAACCGTCATGCAAGAAAATTTTGAAATTACTCTGATTCTGAGTCTACTGAAATTTATAGGACGCTGCTTCTCGGCCAGAAACATCTTCTAAGGTAGTGTTTCTTAACCCTTTAGAGGTCCTGCACCCCTTTACAGCATCTTATGAAGCCTCATACCCCTTTATCTTCTAGCTCGCAAAACATGCCATAAATACTTGAAGAAGATAAAAAGTTTATTTTGGGAAAATGTTATTCACAGAATGTGACTAAGGTTCGGTATCTTACTGACGTTGTCAATGTTCAGTTTTGTGCAAATACGTTTGAGTTATGTGTATTACATATTGTTTATGATGATTCGCGTTATAAAATATCTAGCATGTCTCGCACCTCCGGAAGGTGCGTCTTGCATCCCCAGGGGGTGCATGCACCCCTGGTTAAGTAGCACTGTTGCAAGGATTCCCAGCTTTCCGCACAGAGATCTAAACGATTTGGTGCATAGTCTATGCCTTCCCAAGCTTTCTGCGGTGGTTTAAGGATCAAGACTTAGTGCTTAAACATCTGCGTTGCCCAAGAGTGAATAAACGATACAGAAAGCGCCTGGAGGAAAACATTAAATCTTGTCTGCAGGACGAGTCACTATTCCTGAATTGACATGTATGCTAGATGCTGCACCATACACGAACGACTGGAGATTGTTCATCGACACTTCAAAGACACGCTTTAAGGATATCCTTTTTCACAACAGAGACGCTTCATTTCCTGTTTGCTCATACAATGTGCTTGAAAGATAGGTTCTAAAATCTCCACATGATTTTAGCTGATGTAAAATATGAGGAGCACACCTGACCAGTTTGTAAGATCTTGAATACTTCACGGGAGTTGCTGGGAACACTTCACGGGAGTTGCTGACTGAATAGTTTGGATATACGCCGCTTCAATTGTTTCCTTTGTGAATGGGACAGTAGAGCTGTATCTCAACAATTGGTCAAGAAAGAGATCGTTTAACTATCTTTTTTTAGTCCCATATCAGATACTGCCGCAGATGAATAACGTATTAGACGTCAACTTACTATGTTTATCTTTATGAGAGACCAGTTCATTCCTCGCCTTCACCTTTCCTAACTCAAAAGCAGAACCAGATACCCATTTACAACCCGGGTAGCTTGAGGACATAGTCACAGTAATACCACTACCAGGAGCTGAAATAGTGAGAACAACCAATGAAATCAGCCATCTGAACACAAATACTAAAATAAGTAAAACCACAGTTCACGTAGGGATAAATGATAGCCCAAATGGATACACTATTAACCCATTAGACATCCCAGACAGATTGACAACATAAAACAAAAATTCCCAAACACCTCCATGTCTATCTCGTCAATAATTCCACCCAGCTATGGTAAAGCACGCCAAACTGTTGATATCAACAACAAGGTGCTATATAATTTCTGCACTAAACATCACATTTCTTTCATAAACAACACACCTTTTTTCACATCAAAGTGAGGGGCACCAAAAACGATCCTATATATAGATCAAGTCCACACTTCTAAGCTAGGGATGAGCTACTTAGCCAAAAATTGTAGTTCCCCCAGAGGAAACACCAGAAACACACATATTCATCAGTCAGTGACACAAATTACACACTAAACTCAGTGAATCCACGCAGAACCCCTAATAACCACTCATCGTCATCCTCAGGTAATACTCATTTATCTAGCAATGCTACACCTACTCCCATCCCCCACCCTAATCTTTATGACCAAATGTTTCCCCCATTACCCCCACTACAGACACCCCCGCCACTACCTGCTCGACAGACACATCTAGACAGATGGAAAGACTGGGCTACAAGTATGACCCATTCCTCTTCTACATCAAGTAACCACAACACATGGGGAGCCGCGCTGGTGTAATGGCTACGGCGTTGTACTGGCGACCAGGTTTTCATGGTTCAAACCCGGGCGTCAGCGTTTGAAGGAATGTTTACGACCGGAAATTTGACTGAATAACCTGAACGACTCCTGCACATAAATCCCGTGTGGATGGGGCTCCTGACCTGGTTGGAAGGAAAGTCCACTGACCCCCAGCCTCGCAATGACATGTCATTGGGCCAAAAGAGCTGGAAAGCTCGAGTGCCGTTGGTTAGAGAAAAAAAAAAAAAACAGACCACAACACAAGAACTACAACTAGGAAATGGGACTTTCTTCATCCTGTCTCTACCCGCCAAGAATGCCACTCTGATTGTTCGTCTGTGGTACATCAGCTTAGGCAGTATAGCCCAGAAGTATTGATGCAGGCATTTCAGATGTCTGTATACGACTTTTCAGAACAAAATTCAGCGCACAAACACCAAGCTGTTGCAGATAAACTCACTTAAAAGCTGTATTTCAAACCAGCTTGGAGCTTAGTTCCCACATTGATGCCTTCTCTCTGCCTGCACCTTCGTATTTTCGTGTTGAGGAAAATTAGGAAATCCTCACAAAACTAACAAGCTAAGTCACAGCGTGGACCTTTAACTGTCCCGAAAAGATTAATTTTCCACTTTACTGTGGTTGAAGTAAAAATATTCCTTTGTGTTCGGAACAGACTGTATTTTAAGATAAAAACCGCACTTTTTGCAAAGATTGAGATATTGTAAACAGTGTCCACGGACTTTAGAGAAATCTATTGCAGTGTATATTTTATAACTTGTTTACAGTTTTGTATTAACCATTGTGTACTAATTTTATTGCTTCTTACTCATTCCTACTCCCCTCATTCTTTCTTTTCTATTGACTATTATCATGTCCGAGTGCAAAAACTCTAATCAAAATATAGGCACGCAACCACCGTCCTTTTCAGGGCGAACGAGGAAGAAGAAGAAGAAAATATAGGCAATATCACTAATTCATGGCTTACTAACTATCAGGGCTTAAAATTGGTCATTTAAACATTTAACACCTGCTAGGTAGGTTTCTGAAGTCTCCACCTCTCTCCAACAAAACTTCCACATACTCGTATTTTGTTTTTCTGAAACCCGTCTTAATGGCAAAATTACAGATGAATAAATTAGGATTAATGGATTCACCACCATTCGCAATGTCGTGAATTTAGATAGGTTTTAAAGTTATTTAAGGTCCCGCCAGAGTATAGTGGATGGTGATAAGTACGTGAGAAGTAAAGGTGTAAGAAAATAGATTTTCACGAGTGAATAGTTTAAGGAGAAGATCTGTCTCTGGAATGAGTAGTTTCTCTAGTCCAGCCTATCTATACGACTATCTTTTAGTATAAGACAATCTTGCACCTCCCTATATCTAGAAATATAAGTTTCACTAACACAGACAGCTGTGTGACAACAAGACACACAAACGTGAAAAATTATGGTAAATTGGGTATTGGTCTGACCAACACACAAAGTTAAGTTCTTTTTGTTGTTTATTATCATTAAACTTTACAACATCGAATATCTAAAGAAAGATCAAATAAAATCAGAATTACATGCATAGAAAATAACAGAATACATGTGCCCTCCCCTCATTGAGAAAGAAAGAACCCAACAAGTTAATAACCCCAAAGGTTAAAGGTTCGCACTATGTTAAAGCATAGACGGTAAAGAAAAGAACAAAGTTCCTACTTAATGTTATCCAGTAAAGTAAACAGGTTTAAGCAAAAAACAAAATAAATGAGATGGTACAGTTTTCTGTAACTAAGAAATATTCACTCTCTCTTTCATACATGGCCACATCAATCACGCTTACCCTATTCTTGGTGAAGAAATCTCTTGGACATCTAATGCCTGAATACATATATATTTCCAGGGGTTGTATCTCCCAAATTGACCCCAGTCCCTCCGTGAACAATTAAATTTTATAAGGGGAACGCCTAATTTGGTGGTTGATTCCTGGATAGACAAATGTCACTTCGAATATTTAATGTATAAAAAGAAAAAATCCCGCGATCTGGTGGTTCACTGTAAACAGTAGACAGTACTTCCAGCATATAGAGAAAACATCTGGTTGCTAAAAACTGTTAATTATGGTGATGATAAATCCTATCGGCTAGCTCTGTGGTGAGTGCCGATTTTGAAACAGCGTAACTTGCTGGATAAATCCGATGATACGACTGTCAAAAGTCAGATGAAAATGTTAATTTTTGTTACGCCTCAGTGGGCCAATAAAATTGAATGAATATCTGGGTATTTGTAAGTCCAGTTAACTTTTACTATTTAAAATGTTAATTTGTCTCTTTGGCTGGTCCTGTTCACAACTGAACTTGGGGACGCGTAAGCCAAGAAAAGACAGCATTAATCAATCAGTAGATGAAGAAAACGGGCCAAAATAGACCACAATAGACCCAAATATAGACCGCTGGTCGCCGTTTGATCAGGTCATGCCTAAGAATAGAGACACATTATGAAAAAATTACTACTAATAAAATATCTACATATAAGCACACGGTGTCTCTGGCCTATTCCTATCCGGTCAGTTATTATTTAATTATCCATACGCGCATTTTAACAAATATCGCCTGTCGCTAAATAGCTATTAGAGGGTCGGCGTTGGTGGGTCGTCGTATGGTATTTAAGCAACAGTCACTTACTAAAATTACACAAAATGAAATATAACGTGAATTCCATTCAGTCAATTATCCGTCGCGCCTAGTGTTATAAGTAGTCAACTAAAACGTCTCTTTCTGTGTGATAAAGCGGGTGACAAAATTATCATTAGACTGAACGACTGGTGAACAAATAGCTACGCGTTATTTTCAACTGGTCTTTAACACCTAGAAAATCACAGTGAATTTAAGATGATAAACTTTTAACACTTTAATACGTTTAAGCACAAATTTATATTACCAGAAATCAGAATGAAATCCCTACGAAAGTATTAACACATCTATTCGCAATGGTTCTAGACTACGTGTTTAGACTCTCCGAATAATTCTGAGCACGACTAATAACTGATTGGAGAAGACGCAGTTTATATACATCATGTTATTATGATCTCTAGAAGATGTTAATTTTCACACTCTTTTGCATAGCGGAGAAATCAGGAAACTACGTTTCCCAGATGAAAGGTTTTCCATGGTCTCTCGGTTGGCGTTGCTAATAGACAACAGAGACTTAAACCGTGTAACGGGCTTCCTTCCGAGATTTTCCCCGTTTCTGAAGAGTTGTCTTACCCTGGATGTACGAACATCACAGGGTCCCTCGGGAAATATTTCTGCCCGTGCGGCTACTTCAAAGAGGTCCGGTGTTTCCACGTGTGTCTGTGTGATATCTTGATGATTGACAGATCAGCTCGCGTGAGAAACTCAGGTAAACAAACGTGGTTCGCTCCCCGTCATTGGCAGGTCGAGGAAGTTGGTAACTTTCTGGTTCTTTACGTCTCAAGGAAAAGAGGCGTGGATTAAAGGTGGGTAATGCAGGCTGTTAAATGCATGGCTGTGCTAGCGTATCGTAGACTCTAACGGGATCACGAAAGACTGTCAGACACTGTAGGCTATATTTCCATTATACTTCACACGCAACATGAAATAGGGCTAGTCATATACATCTCAACATCTCTTCAGTACAGACGCTGTGATGATCTAGAACATACTGGCATTGAATGTATATTGCTGTAAATAAAACTCCCCAACATGACCCTCGCCCAATGGGCTGATCACCCGTTGGCTTGTCACACCGATTACGGAAACAACGGCAGATGGATCTATTGTTGTTGCCCTAAAGACGCCGCTAGGCGTGATGGGAAACTACAACAGAGAAAATCAATCTGCTGTTGCCCTTAAGACGCCACAAGGCGTGATGGCCTCTGACTGCTTGGTCGGTCTCTGGCTAAGGACGGAAGAAGAAGAAGAAGAACATGACCCTCGTTTTAATTGGTTACCTGTACCGAAACCCTAGCTCTTCTACTGTATGGTTTGACACATTCTCACGAATGATGGACAACGTTTGGGCTTCTTCGAAGGAAATTATTCTACTGGGGTGATTTTAATATTGACCTTCACAAACCGAACAACACGTGGAATGATATCACCATCTCATACAACCACACACAGTTAGTCAATCAACCCACGAGAGTAACACTCATCATCTACACTAATTGATCATATCAATACGACCTGCGCAGAAAACATTATAGAATGCACAGTCACACATACAGCATTAAGTGACCACGATCCTATTTGCTGTACCTGGACGAGAAAGGAGTTCAAAGCACCTAAGACGGAACACATCACAGTCCATTACAGGAATTTCAAAAACTTTAACCTTCAATTATTCCTACAAGACCTACAAATATCCCCTCTCTCATACGTGTAGCAACTTCCGCATCCAGAAGAAGCCATAACATACTGGACACAAACTTTCAACAGCATATTCGACAAACATCCTTTAAAGCAGGTTCGTGTCAAAAACATCAGAAAGACCCTATGGATAACCAACGAAATATTATCAACAATGAGAGAGCGGGACGAAGCACATAAGTTCAAAGATTTCAGCAGGTATCGGATGCTTAGAAACAAAGTACAATACCTCATTCGTCAGGAAAAGAAACTACATTTCAGAAAGATGATTTAAGACAAAGAAAACAGCAACGAAGTCTGGGCAGCCATTAGAACATTAACACACAAATAAAAGTCACTAAACTCTTTACCAAAAAGCTGCTCCCTCACGGCAACTCATTTTAGTAACCACTTCAAAACAGAAATTAGCCATCTCAAGTCGACACTAAAGCCAATGTACTGCGATATTAGTAAATTGACAGCCTTCTGCAACACTCAACATACCATAACAGATCTTAGAGATATTCCTTTTCTATCAGTACATGAAGTTCTCAAATATATTTTTGCATTAAAAAACAACAATTCATCTGGGCTTGATGGTATCAGCAATAAGATTCTACGTTACGCTGCACCCATCATTTGGGACTCCTTAACCTATGTGTACAACCAATTTATTGCACACAACTACTTCCTCACAGCATTTAAATCTGCCAAAACGTATCCTCTCTATAAATCTGGCTCACACAGCGATATCAACAGTTACAGACCAATATCCCTTCTATCATCTCTTTCAAAACCACTATAGAAATACATTTACAACACCACATTTCAACACTTAACAACAAACAAACTGCTCATTGAGAGCCAGTCAGGTTTCAGACCCAAACATTACTGTCACACAGCTCTCACCAAAATGGTTGTCGAACGTAAATGATGGAAAATTAGGTGGTGCTGTTTTTGTTGACTTCAAAAAAGCATTTGACATGATTGACCACACTATCTTGGTTCAAAGTTAGAAACTCTCAGAATAGGCCCTAATCCACTAAACATCATCAAATCATTCCTGGCAGATCGACAACAGTTAGTGCTTCACAACAACTCGACATCAGATTTCTCGAAGATAGATACAGGAGTACCGCAGGGTTCTATTCTTGGGCCCCTACTCTTCGCAATGTTCATCAACGACTTGCCACTACATCTAAAATATTCAACATGTGACCTCTTTGCAGATTGTACTATCTACACTAGTGACAATGACTGCGTGGCACTTGAAATGACTCTTCAACGCGATGTAGACAATCTAACAAAATGGAGTAATATGAATCGTATGCCATTAAACACAGCAAAAACGAAATCTATGTTGATTACCACCAGGCAGAAACTCCTAAACTGCACCAAAAGATCGCTACAGCTACACGCGGAATCAATACAAATTGAACATGTAACAGAACACAAAGTTCTAGGGATCACGATTGACCAACACTTAACGTGGAACTCCCAATGTACGAAATTTAACCAAACACATAAGCTCAAAGATTTCAGCAGGTATCAGATGCTTAGAAACAGAGTACAATACCTCATTCGTCAGGAAAAGAAACTACATTTCAGAAAGATGATTTAAGACAAAGCAAACAGCAAAGAAGTCTGGGCAGCCATTAGAACATTAACACACAAATCAAAGTCACTAAACTCTTTACTAAAAAGCTGCTCCCTCACGGCAACTCATTTTAGCAACCACTTCAAAACAGAAATTAGCCATCTCAAGTCGACACTAAAGCCAATGGACTGCGATATTAGTAAATTGACTTTTCCTACTACAGAAGTGCGTAAGAAAGAGTTATTATTATTATTTCATTTTCCACCAAGAATATATGGATATAAGCAAGAATGTGTTTATGTAATTTTTGTATTGATGATTGATGACACATTCAAAAATACAGATTAATTGTAGACGTTTTGACCGCATGAGTGAATGTCGGTATACAGAATTTATTTATTTTATTTATTTATTGTTCTGTTTATTTTATTGTATTTTTTAAATTGTATTTTTAAAAATTAATTAATTAATTTTTTTTCTTCCAAATTACTATCTTGTTTATTTAAAAAAAAACATACTCATTTTTATAATGATTGCATACTGTAAATAAATGCTGTTATGTTAACTTTATAATGTTGCATGGCTTTAAATTAATGCTTAAACATGTGGGAATGAAAGGATATAGTATGCAAGATGAATGAGAGTGAAAGGGCAGAATGTTAGACGGGCCTGCCCGCCCAATTCTTAACCCTTCGAAAATAAAGTTCGTTCGTTCGAGCGTGACACTACCAAATTTCGAACCCGGAACCTGGTAATAGTGCTGCAACAAGAAGCATCTTTAACCGCTGAACCAATCAGACACTCCGTTTAACTTCAGGATCTAAAAACATTACGTGCTCCGGTCTTATTAATTCATTGTGGGTACTTTGACCCGCTCTCCACATAGAGCGGGAATTGATGAACCACTTCCTCAAGGCTGTGAACAAGGAAGAGGAGTTTGTTTAACTGTGTATGTGGTACATTTTCAGCGCTTACGGAAGTAAAACTAAAAGAAGGCATCTGTTCATGCCACAACATATGGTGGGGGGTTGTTTAAAATTGTCGTCAGGTAATTTCTTGGAAATGAGCAGGATCTTGATTACGAAAATATTATGAATAACATGGTTAACTTATTTAGAAAACTGGGTTGTTCCATCTACTAAAAACTAAATCTACATTATCTACACTTACAAGGGATAATGTTCCCGAGCATTGAATGATGGGCGTGGTGAGAGATTCCACCAAGATGTCAGTGAAACAGAGCGAGATGTCAGGAGGGAAGGAAGTATGAGAATATGCTTACTGTCTACAAGTGAATGTTGAAGAAAGAGGTAATAAAGTATGCACCTCAAGGACAGGCACCAGGAGTTCTTTCGGGGAATAACAGCAGGATTCCACCACAGTGCCGAACTGTATAAATTAATAGTTGTATCCAATTAAAGAACTCTGTATAAATATATAATATTATATGCGCATATAATGTATAGATATATCACATTACGCTAGAAATTAAAGAATTATAGACACTATATTTTCTTTTTGCCAAAAATCCTAAGGTGATATAAAAAATATTTTCATATATGGAACAGTGTAAATAAATGTTAAAATACCTCTTATTAGGAATCAAACATACCCTAGCTACCAGTTCAACAGAAGAGAACTAGTGGTTATTTTCAGACTCCGCACTGGCCACAACAAATTGAGATTGTCACAAAATTTTTGGGTCGCTCTTTTGTTTACTACGGCCGTATTCTGTGACAGTTGTTGTACTGACTAATTACGTGCTTTTCAGTGGTCGGCACCCTTTTCTTTCGCTGCCATGTAGCAGATATTTTGTATTTCAAAACATTCTTACACTCACCTCAGTGATAAGTCGTCATGTCTGTTTGGTTACCCGTTCCTCCCTGCTGGGAATGGAACGGATGAGATAATATTAACCAAGAATCATGTTGGTTAATCTCGGGTATGCCCGATATCAGACTACAGCCCCAGCGACTTTAGTTAAGCATTGATAAGGCGAACGTGTCGCACTTGCCAAGATGGTAAAGAGACGAATTTTGTTTGCGCAAGAGACGGATAGAGAGATTACTTGTCTGTGCGACACATTTTGGACAGACATGAATGACATCATCATTTCCTGGCCACATGTTTCAAAGAAATTACTTTAGAGGAAAGTAAGATGTTACATCTGAAACACATTGTCGAAAGAGTGTACGGACTTGTCACTTCCATATATGGGAGACGTGACCTTTTGCATCACGCACAGAATTGTCCATGTCGAAATAATGTTGAATTACCCCACCTAAATATGCAGTCTTGAAACGATTGGCAGGGGTTCGAAATAAAGAAACGACCAAATTCCTGATTGGACCCTGCCTAAATCGTAACAAACAACTGCGGGGGAGGCAAATGGCCATATAATCTGGCACTTTAGCCATATCAGAACACTGTGAGAATCGCTTGCCAAGACCACTGTTACGTGTCGTTTTAATTATAATGTTAGTTTATAGTGACAGGATGGTTCCTGTGGCCAAGATGACTTCTAGGGTACTAAATCTCTTACGATACCGCAACCAGCCCCACACCACTCAGAATGATTTGAGTCACAATGGCCGAAATGGATGATATACACTTTAATAAAGATTGCACGCAGCTCCACAAATCAATAGTACAAGCCAACATGTAATGGCAGATAATATGCATTATACGAAATACCATATGCAGTCAGTCCATGTCAAAAAGGCTGTCCTTTCTCTCAATAAGCTTTATTCACATCAATACTCGACACTGAGCAATTATACTTCTTGTCCATAAAGATACTAGATAACTAGATGACTAGATACATCTCACCAAAGATCTTGATGTATTAGTAATAATAGAACTCCATTTTAAACACTATAACAATCAGGAGCTCAAACACATTACGTCCACTCGCCATGACACACACTCGAATATCTCCTCGCACTTCTCCCCTAGTTTCCCGTGAGCCACCCAAGCATGTCGGCTTAACGACGCTCGCCTGTCTTTCTCAGTGACCCGTATAAAATACACAAACAAAGAGCCCTGTTGAGCTAATCTATAATAGGCACAGTTGTTATGAATTTTAATCATAACATTACTCCCCCCCCCCCCTTTTTCCCCGCAAAATAATGGAAACAAAGTTTTCATTATTCCCGTGGTGTGATTATACTAACACCAGAGTGACATATGGTAACATTAAATTTCACTATAAATAAGAACTAGTATAGCACCCAGGTTTCTGCCATAGGGTTGGCAATTTAACACTAAAAGTGTGGTCAATGGTTAATACCAAAGCCAATGTCTCCTATTAGACAAAATCCTATTTAACCGCAATGTGAGGTCGCTATAACTAATAGTACTCAACATAATAAAAAAATGATGGTAGCAATACATGCACTCACATACCTCACACCGTCACATAACGCCTCTCAGTCGAGTCCAGTATCAGTAGTCAATAAATTAATTCATAATCACATCAAAAATGCAAAACGATAAAGAATAAACAAATATGCACCAACGTAAATAGATGAAATGAGGCAGACAATCATATTAGTAAAGTGAATGAATGCAACATCTTACGTTAAAAAAAAAATAAAGACATGTGTACATCTTAAGTACTTGTCAGAAAAAGTGTGTTGTGGTGCCAATTAAAAAAAATGTAATCTTGCACCTAACGAAGTTATGTGTCTAATAAGGTAATAAGACGCTAATGTATGGTACAAATTGCTAATAGTATTGAGAACTATCAAAATGTTAATTCAATCATTTCTTATTTTGCAAATTAGAACTATTTAACCGCTAACTAAAGCACTGTCTTAACAGTAATAATGTCATAGAATAATACAAACTAATAGACTAATACTAAACCAAACTTTCAAGTTCATTTCCATGATCCTCTGCTATATTCTCGTATAAGTCGCATCACAATGTAACTGTAAGCATGACATGACTCTAGCAGCTGCATCTCCTTGACCAAACGAAGAATTCTTGAGTACTGTTCCTTCATCTTGAGACGTCGTGGCAATAATACCATGAAATAAGATTTGCATTCCAAATACCCACATATGTGACATATGTCTGAAATAACCAATAACTGTGTGTTTATGCACATAAAGTACGTATGGCAACTGTTCAAAAGGTCGAAAACATCCCCGTAATGAGCTGAGTAAAATGAGATCCAACTTGAAATCAGCCACATCTGTATTCATCATCATCAGGTGCCGAGTGAACCGATCAATATCTGTAAGTACTGTCACCAGAGTACTTGAGCGATTTCTTTCAATTTCCGATGCAAAAGTTATGATTGTTCTCAGCTCTGACATGCATCACAGAGCGTTTGTACCTATATTCCTGGCACAGCAACGATAAAACTGGAACTCTTTATCATTATCAGCATTGTCAGCAAACAAGTTCATAAGGCGTGACATGATCCATTTGTCACCACGTGAAGAAGTCAGTCAATAGGTCAGCTGTACCCTCACTAGGTATCTGCAGTTGCCGCGTTGTCATGTGATAATGAGTCTTTAACGCAACGTGACAACATATCCGCGACCACGTTGTGACTGCCCTTGATGGCACGAATGACTTAGTCGTAGGGTTGGAGCGCAAGTGATGCTCTGGCCGCTCTCTCATTGCGAAAGTTTGAAGTTTTCAGTGGGTGTCAATTTACGACTGAAGTACAGAATAGGATGTAGACACTAATAAAATTCCTGCATAAGTGTACCACCGATTCCCGATCCAGAGGCGTCGACTCTAAGGATAAAAGGAAATCGAGCATCAGACAATCTCAAAATTGGTGATTTAAAAAAAAAAACAAATAACATTTAAGGATTTTTAAAGAAACATTACCCGAATGTAACCAAACAATCTTATTTGGAGAGTTCTTTCTTAATAACGAAGACAGAACTGAAGTAATTTCTGAAACATTAGGCAAAAATTTCCTATAGAATCTGACAAGATCCAAAAGACTGAATTCCAAGAATATATTCATCCCAAGATTGATGAAAAAGACAAATATCATCAATATAGGTAATTATGTCATCACACTTAGAGAAAATTTTCGCATCATACGAACGAAAGTTGCAGGAGCATTAACAAGACCAAACGACATAAAATTAAGTTGAAACAATCCCAAAGGTGTAGCGAAAGCAGTATAAGGTTTTGCTCTGTCCGACAAAGGGACTTGCCAATAACCTTAGATAAATCAAATTTACTGAAAAAAATAGCTGTAGATAGTCTATCCAATAGAGAATCTAACAAAGTCAGATGTTCAGCATAGAAATAGCATTGAAATAGTCAAAGTATAGTCTCAAGATGTTTGCATTCTACATAACACTGACCTTTAAAATGTACAACATTATTAGCCTCATCATAAGTACTAATGGGAAACAAAACCTCTGGCACATGAGTATTGGGAAGAAAACATTGACGTCCCTGTATAGGAACAAGAATGAAGGTATTATGTTTTGTAAATGGTGTAACACGACTTGTAGCACATGAAGAAAGAATCAATATTATTAAAACTACCACAATACCCGATGTAGGGCCAGTACATAACACATGAAATCATGGTATGTCAGCATCTGAAAGAAAAAATATGAAATAATGCGAAGCAAAATAAGTTGCAAAATTTATGAAGACACACTATCCGATACCGTAGGAGACCAGTAGGCAAGATAGTCAAGATCTGAAATAAATAGGATGCTAGAAGAAAAATGTGCACAAGAACGCCTTAAAATCTGTGTTGTGCCGAATCATGTATCAATTGTAGATCAAGACAATGGTCTCGAAAGTAAGCACCGTTGTCAAGATCGACGACCATGCGTGCATCCACATTGGAGTAAAAATAGATAATTGCCTCCCTATTATTAAAACTGTTGATAGGTGTCACAGTATAGATGTTCTACAAAATATTAAGTTGGTCACGCGGTGAGTGGTGACACTGAGATAATTTAAAAACCCGATTTGGTCATGTGACCTGGAAGGAAGTAAGCCCGAATTCTGGCGCGGAAAGTTAGTTGAGCTTCTGGATATCGACCAGGAGAGGTCGCTTTGTTGTTCCCTGTCAGCATTTTCGCTGGGATATTTGGACGCCATTATTGTTCATGGATAGTGCTTGTCATTTATTCATGTGGTCAAGTTTAGTTTGTATATGTCTAGAACAGTGGTGTAGTTTCTAGCAGCATTCTTTTCGTAATTCATTGATGGGAAGTTATTTGTAGTTAAGTATGGCTTTATTAGATTGCAGAACTTAGCCGGTGAGCGAAAGTCATTGTGTTGTTCACTTGGTATGACATACTCGCAATTGTGATAATAGTAAATTGCGTTGTTGATTATTGCAAGTTATTTTGGCATCCATGTTGCATTGTGTTGCATATGTATTTCTAGCCGTGTGTGGCTACGTTGTGTGCATGATTACTTATTAAAGGGAACTTAGCCTGCTACAGGTGTTATGGTGAGTTTATGTCAGCTAGTCTTTGTTTTGGTCGTATCCTTAGATAACGAGTCTTGATGTTGCTTGTATTATGATCCATATGCTGATGGTGATAAATCCCTAATATTACTAGTTCCTGACAGCTGGAGGCGTCATCCGATTTTGTGAGGTGAGCCTAAAGGCCGTGGGCCTGTAATTTGTAATATTTAATTCCCAGCTAGTTGACATTTGTATAGCTCGTCTAGTCGAGAGGCCGTGGGGCTAGTGGTTTTTCAGGATTTTATAATATTTGGTAGCAAAGCCGTAGGGCTTATGTTTGTTATATACAGGACAGTATATATTATGCACACAGAATGCTAGAACGTTGGTAGGCCACGGTGTGTTGGCTCATATTTACTGCTAGTTAACGTGAGCTGTTTTCGGTCGTCCAGTGTAGAGTCAGTGTGTTTGTCAGTCAGTCGGTGTAGTGTATTGTTTACGGTCGTTTGACCTCGATGACGGTGGCTGACCTAGTTACAGCGTTTCAGAGGTAATGGCTATTTTCAGTCGGTAAATACTTTTCAGTTGTGTCGTTGATAAAGTGTTGCACATGTTAATTTTCAAGTTGTTTGCGCTGGAGTTTGCAAGTCGGGTTACAAGTGTATCGACGTGATAGGTTAGGTTTGCAGCGTGCATGAGGCAGGTCAGTTTGATATATTTCAAGGTCTACTTGGTGGTTTATAACAGTGATCCAGCTGGAGCAGAGGAGTTGTGAGTTGGCCGTAACATCTAGCTTAGATTGGCCCAGACGGCAATTGGGTGTCATATGGGAGATAGTTCGGTCAAGCTCGGTATAGGGTGGAAGGAGATGGTTGATAGGAAGGCATAGATATTAGGAAGTTGATAGGTGCCTCAGGTTACACTAGTCAACAACCAAAATGTACCAGAAATGAAAATAGCTGATCTTAACTAATTTTGGTGTGCTGAAAACGAAAATGACATTAAAAAATGTTGATTGGCTCTAGTTTTCAAGATATATGCTACTAGTTTATTTAATTACGGTAAATTTATATATATATGACGCAACTGTTGTGGGCGATTGCATAATTTTTTCCTAATGACCAATAAAAATGTTACTAGAAGTTGATGATGTAATCCTACCTATGATTACATCACCTTTGTGTATAAATACCTTATCTCTGATAAAATTTTGCCATTAGTTAGTGCATTTGTCCTTATCAAAAGTATCGTAGTTAGAAATGCCAGAAGGCGTACAGTTTGTATTTTGGCTGCAGAATAGGAGATCAAGATAAGAGCTGGGTGCCACACATATGCTGCAATACATGTGCAGCACATCTTAAACTGTGGTTGACTGGCAATAGGCAAGCTATGCCTTTTGCAGTCCCAATGATTTGGAGAGAGCCCACTGATCATCTCAACAACTGTTACTTTTGCATGGTCCCTCCAATTGGGAAAGGCATATCAAAGAAGAAAAAATGGACTCTAGAATATCCAAACATCCCCTCTGCAATACTTCCGGTACCACATGGCGATGACCTACCAGTTCCCAAAGTGCCAGAATCCTTTTCAGCTGCTTCCACTGAACCATCAACCTCAAGTGACACAGATTTTGAGCAAACTACATCCACTAACCCAAGGTGAACTGAATGATCTTGTAAGAGATCTGAATTTACCGAAGAACAAGGCGGAGCTTTTGGGTTCCAGATTGCAACAGTGGAATCTCCTGGCAGAAGATGTTACAATTTCTGTGTATAGGAACCGCCAGAAGCCGCTTATTACATTCTTTTTCAAAGAGGGTGACCTTTCTGCGTGCCACAACATTTCTGGTTTAATGGCAGCCCTCAACATCAATTACATACCGGAAGAGTGGAGGCTTTTCATTGATTCATCCAAGACAAGTCTTAAAGCTGTTTTGTTGAATAATGGTAATGTGTTACCGTCAATTCCAGTTGGTCACGCAGTTCATATGAAAGAAACTTATGAAAACATTAAGCAGCTTTTGAAGTGTATAAACTACGATCATCATCATTGGTCACTTTGCGGTGACTTAAAAGTGGTCGCTCTTTTGCTTGGACTACAGGGTGGATACACCAAGTACTGTTGCTTTCTCTGTGAGTGGGATAGCCGTGCACGAAGTGACCATTACATCAGAAGACATTGGCCAATCAGGCAGTCATTGCAGCCTGCAGTAAGAACGTTGAGAACCCAGCAGTTGTCGACACCAGCAAGATTTTGTTGCCACCCTTGCACATTAAGCTGGGTCTCATGAAAAACTTTGTCAAGGCAATGGAGAAAACAGATGAGGCTTTCAAATACCTCATCAGAAAATTTCCAAGACTGAGTGAAGCTAAAATAAGAGAGGGAGTATTTGTTGGTCCGCAAATTCGAAAACTTCTTCATGATGACGAGTTTCTTTGCGTGTTGCATAGCAAGGAAAAAGCAGCATGGCTAGCATTTACGTCAGTGGTGGACAATTTTCTTGGAAACAACAGATCTGATAATTACAATGAAATTGTAGAAAATCTCCTTCAGAAGTATAAGAGTCTTGGCTGCAACATGTCTTTGAAAATTCATTTTCTGGATTCTCATCTGGATTTCTTTACGTCAAACTGTGGAGCGGTCAGTGATGAGCATGGTGAACGATTTCGCCAGGACATTGCTGCTATGGAGACAAGGTATCAAGGCAAATGGAGCCCTTCAATGCTTGTTGATTACTGTTGGACTGTGACAAGAGACACCTCATCGATTGACTACAAGAAGCAAGCAAAGAGAGCTCAAACAGCGACTGAATAATGACGGAATGGGTTCAAATGTGCCTTTTTAAAGCATGATATGTGAACTTTAAATAATGTTTTTATTTTTTCTATCATTTTATGTTAAAATATCAATTAATTGAGTATGTAACCACAATTTTTATAATGCTAAAGTAGAAAGACTAGCTGTTTAGCCCAGAGAAGTAAACAAGCATACATTATTTGTATTACTGTAATGTAAATTCATCATTTAAAAAAAAACCAGAGCCAATTGGTGAATTTCATTATGATATTTGAAATCAGCATGTCAAAATCAATAAGAAATGGTACATTTAATTTCTGGTACAAAAAACTTTTGAAAATTTGTTGACTAGTGTTATTTGGCGCGTCTGTTGGTTGGACATTTTGGTCGTCTTGATACTACCACACCGATGTGCCCAGCCAGGGGTGAAGATCAACGCCTGTGACGTTACCCTACCACGCAGACGTGCCCGGCCAGGGGTGAATTCCTGTGAGCAGTGAAGCCGACTGACCTGAGCGTGTCTGGACTGCTTTACCTTGAAGTCTTCCAGTCTCCTAGGGATTTCGTGATTCCTGTAGTACACTGTGTTGAGGACTGCTGGATCCTTAGAGTGTCGAATTGTGAAGTAAACTTTTCGTGTAACATACATATAAGAGTGCCAAGGGACATACACGCATTTATCCGACGTATAGACTGATGATTCTAGCTGTGTAGCTGAACTTTTATGAAGGTAGACAGTGTGCAGCTGTTGTGGACAGTGCTGTGTTAGCACCGTGTAGAACAGTGTAGTCATAGTGATAGAGGATACCATACCGTGAAAAGGAACTCTGTTGCTAGTAACTGACACACAGATTTTCAGAGAAGCTTGGTTCCCTGGACTTCTATTTTTTCGATCGAACGTTTTCAAGTGTGGAGTCTTGTTTGTGCCGTTTTCATCACGCATCGCCAGTGCTGAGGATACTTCTTGCTCAAGCGCCGTTGGATCTCCAGTTAAATTTTGCTGTAATTTTTGTGTGATATGTTGATATTGATGTTTCTTGATTGTTTTTCCTATAATTTCTAAATTTTTTTTCTGTCTTACTATCTGATTCTACTATTCATTTAGTATGATCTTTTGAAATAGGATATGTCTGTTTCTTTGTTTGCTTCGTGAAGCCTGCTTCTTGGTTTGTTGTTGTTTTACTTTTCTTGGGTTGTGTTCTTTTCCTTACTTTCTGGATAGAATTTAGTTTCGATGTAGATATGTGAACAGTAGTTAGATTAGTATTTCTTAGTATTTGGAAGTATTTGTAGGATTTATTTGTTACGATATAGTATAATTTTGTTATAGTTTATTTAGTTTATTTTGACTGGAGTGGTTTAGTGGTACCCAGTGAAGGAGATAGCTTTCAGCACTTCATTGTTAACTGTAGTTGTTGTTAGTCTATTGTATGATATTATATTTGTTTGTACATGGTCCGCAACCAGACGATCCGTCAAGGCCTAAAATCCCATCCGCTGCAGACCCAAATAGAACAATCCCAACTAAGATGGTTTGGCCATGTCTGCAGAATGGGAGAAGATCGGCTACCACGACAAGCATGGGAAACAAAGAGCCAGTGATCCAGACCTCCAGGACGACCCAGAGTCCGCTGGGAGAACAACATTAGACAATCTTTGAAGGACCGAGGACTAGAATGGAACCAGGCCAGGAAGAAGACAGCTGATAGAATGGTCTGGTGCTCTCTCTTCCAAACCTCTACACCTCACGGTAGAAGGGGAACGACTAAGTAAGTAAGTAAGTATATTTGTTTGTTCAAGGGAGGAAGGGTGGTGAGCCTAATCCATTCTTTGCCTACTTGTGGGAAAAGGTTGGATTAGACCGATTCTTTGTAGGGTGTGGCTGTGTGATAAACGCTCTTTTTGTGTATGCTTGGGTAAAGTGTCACCACATTGATAAGATGTAGTACTAGTAGTTGTTAGACATCACAGTGATAAAGCTTTTCCAGTCACAATGTTCGGTACATAGGTCAGGTTACCGACTGTTGGGGCCCTGACAAGGTGTACTGTTAATTGTGTATATACTGACGCAATGGGTGAGTGTGAACATCAATAATGACAAACGCGAATGAATGATAGTTCGACAGGTGCACAGGCCACTCACTCCAATCACAGGTGGAAGTCAAGGATGACTGAACTACTGTGGTCGTTTCATATTATTTAATAGGACGTACACATGGACAGTACGAGCATCGTTACAGGAACACAAGTCGACATAAACAGCATAGTGTTGATCAATGGTCTACCATCATAAATTAGCATTCATGTTGAATAACATTGCAATAGAACATCTGTATACAAGCACTTAGATTTCCATGGTTTATAAATACCATCATAAGGCCTTACTGACCGAGCATGTCAGTTAATAAATACTGTTCAAACTTGACTCCTAAACAGGACCTCTTTTCTAGCGAAGATTCCTTTAGGTAAATTACAGCAAATCTCTGTGAAGATAATGTTAACCCACTAGTATTGGGTTTTCTTTATAACTGTGATCTCTTAATCATCACCTGATAATAAGGAGGCATTCCCGTTCTCTGATTGATGATCGGCAATAAGTAGGATTCCAAAATAAATAGAATTCCAAAATGGCTTCTGGTTCCCTGTTGAGCATCGCTCACTATACGGATGTATAGCAAATCTTCAATCGAAGCTTTGTTCATCAACAATAAATGATTCTATAAGAATCAGCATATTCTGTCCTCATAATTGCTGCATATAAACATATTCAGTGCTGCTAGATAACATGTTGTCCCGACATATCTACATAGGTAAATTCATATCGACGTCGGCCCATCTGAGCCTAGGAATGAAAGAGTTCAGTGAACAGTTCTTTACCTTGCCATACGAAATATACTAGCAAACACAAAACACTCTCCTGGCGTTACTGAATCAACACTGGGGAACTCATGGATCTAACAATCCTAGAAGAAACCATCTTCGTCCCCATAATCAATCGAAGAGATCACAAACTTTGGACAGGTCTAAGATATGACGTCCCGCCAGGCTCCTTCATCACCGAAGAACTCTCTAACCTATCTTCATGCGCCGAAAGCACCTGACCCCAAAGTACAGTACAAGGAAAAATAGTTCCACTTAAACATACTAAGATATCAAGATATAAGACATACTCGTCCTACATAGACAAGAACTACACATAGATTCGGGCCATAGATATTCTGAAGCAAGAACAATCTATTTCTAACCAAACACAGAATAGATCGCTGTAAACCTAGATTCCTACGCTTAGTTCGATCTTCAGGAAAGATACAAGAACCGATAACTCACAGAATGAATACACATCGTCTAATCTGAGTTCTGTCCCTTTAGACTGAAAATCGTGAATTCAAAGATAAATATATTTTTATCAGACAAATAAATACATTTTACATTTGTATGCGTATTTACAGTAATCTGTGCGCCACACAAAAGAATATGTGCGCAACAGACTACCACATCCCCCGGAAAAAAAAATGAAAATCAGTTTTTTCTTCATCTGAGAGCCACATACAATAGGCTCCCAATGCACAAATACTGCGCAGATGATAAATATCTGGAATTATTTAAGCCAAATTAAGGCAAAGTCGAAATATAGATCGACTGGTGAGAATACATCTCAACCTCTCAGAGAAAGCATTTCTCTTAAGCATAAATGTTTCCAGGGAGGTGTCACCAACGCATACTACTATACTTGCAATGACACAATGCATATAACAATTTCATATTTAAGCATTATAAGTACATGATTGACAAAAAGAAAAATCATCCACGAGTACCGGTGAATATATATATCAATGAACGTAGTCATAGTAGTGATACAATCACTATATTACAAATCACAATGTGTATCTATCTTGATATAGAAAAGAAAAATCTGTTGTCGAGTTGGAAGTGTTAAGAAGTCCAAGAGTCAACAGTTAAGTGGAATCATGTGGGCATCTAGACAGAATGTCTGCCATCACATTATCTGATCCACGGATAGCTCGTACCGAAAAATGAAAAGGTTGCAGAGCAATTGCATATCGAGTAGACCTCGAACTCTTCAAATTCTTACTCTGTATAGCCGTAAGAGCTTTCTGATCGGTTTCTACTATGAAGTGTGCGCCTAGAAGGAATCTTTGTAATTTGAGAATTGACCATACCATAGCCAATAGTACACGGTCTAAAACCGAATAATTCCTTTCTGCAGCATTAAGCTTTCTGGA
The DNA here is from genome assembly GCA_024509875.1 of Oreohelix idahoensis. Lineage (NCBI taxonomy): Eukaryota > Metazoa > Mollusca > Gastropoda > Stylommatophora > Oreohelicidae > Oreohelix > Oreohelix idahoensis. Next base: position 728,255 of record JAMPIV010000237.1, read on the forward strand.
GATATACATTACAGGATGCAGAGTTCCAGAGTACTCTTGCATTAGTGCCGCTCCAATCCCAGTGGATGAAGCGTCACTACGAAGAACAAATGTCTTATCTGTAGTAGGTAACACTAAAATAGGTGGTGATGAAAACAAAGTTTTGATCTTATCCAAAGAGGATTGGCATTCTTGTGACCAGTGGACCATATTAGGCGACCCTTTTTTTAGTAGTGTAGAAAGAGGTGCCATGATAGAGGATAGATTCGGAATGAATCTTCCATAAAATTGAATAAGACCTAAGAGACTTCGCACTTGCTTTTTAGTCTTAGGAATAGAGATGTTAAGTATCTTAGTGATATTATGGTCCTCTGTCTTTAGGAAACCATGACCCACTCGATGGCCTAGGAAAGAAATTTCGCTAAAACCAATGCAGGCTTTAGAGGGTTTCGCTGTCAGGTTATACTCGCGTAGAGTAGATAGTAATTCAACTAATCCTGAATAGTGATCTTCCCAAGTATCGCTGAAAAGACAGATGTCGTCTAGATACGCGATGACATCTGACCGATAAGATAGAATTCGACGCATCATGCGTACGAATGTAGCTGGAGCGTTCATAAGGCCGAAAGGCATGAAATTCCATTGAAAAAGGCCTCTAGGTGTAGAAAAAGCCGTAATTGGTTTGGCGCGTTCAGATAAAGGAACTTGCCAATATCCTTTAGACAAGTCTAGTTTAGTGAAAAAATGAGATTTAGAAAGCCTAGTAAGTAGTTCTTCTAGTAAAGGCATAGGTTCAGCATCAAACTTCGTAACTTGATTCAATTTTCGATAGTCAACGCAAAGACGTATGTTATTATCTTTTTTCCGCACAATAACCATCGGCGAGAAATACACAGAAGTGGATGGTTCAATTATTTTTAAATCTATCATTTCATCCAACTCCTTCTCAACCTGTGCTTGAAAATGTATAGGGATAGGATAAGGTCTGACCCTAATAGGATTATGGTCAGTTAGAATAATGTCATGTTCAGTGACATGAGTTTGTCCAGGGATGTCAGTAAGGACATCCTGAAATGTTTGTAACATAGCCGAAACTTGTCGCTGTTCTCCTAAAGACAAATCCGGAGAAACAGTAACGTTTTTCCATGATTCACTAGAATGAAGTGGAATCATCGGAAGCGGAAGATTAACATCCGAAAAACTTGTTTCCTCATCCTGTATTACGGACAGTGATGAGTAATGACCACGTTGGACTGGTGAATCGTCCGTTGCCTGGAAAATAGGCTGTAAATAATCCGGACGTTCATGGAATTCCGTAAGCATATTGATGTGGAAGGTTTTATGCTTTCCATCAATATCGACAATGTAGTCAACATCGGAAATTTTCGAGATTATATCGTACGGACCATTCCAAGAAATAAGAAGTCTGTTTTCCCTACAAGGTAGTAAAACAAATGCTTTGTCACCAGGACAAAGTTGTCGTAAGGTTCTTTTCTTATTGGCAAATTGTCTTGCTTTCTGCTTAGCAAATTCAGAAGAAGAAGTTGTCAATTTGCATGCTTCAATAATCTTTTGTCTCAGCGCGATGACATATTCGTAAGAAGATTTTGTGTCATCGGTAATATTATCAGCGGTTATGAGATCATGAAGCAAAGACATAGGGCCGCGCGGTCGCGCGCCAAAGACAAGTTCAAAGGGAGAAAATCCTGTATGTTCATTGGGGACCTCTCTGTAAGCGAAGAGGGCCGCGGGTAAAACCCTATCCCAATCTTGAGGATGATCCTCAGTTATCTTCCCTAGTAAGTGTTTGAGTGTTCTATTTAGCCGTTCGACCATCCCATTGGACATAGGATGATAGATACTACTCAATGATCTCTCTATCTGCAGAGTCGACATCACTTGAGACATGGTATCCGATATTAGTTGGGTGCCATGGTCTGACAATATTTCTCCGGGGAATCCCAGACGAGAAAATATAAGCCAAAGAGCATCTGCAATGTCAGCAGTAGTAATGTTCTTCAGAGGAATAGCCTCTGGCCAACGTGTGCACATGTCCACACACGTTAAGATAAACTGATGTCCTCTAGCAGATTTGATCTTAAATGGACCAATGATGTCTATCGCCATTTTCTGAAATGGTCTAATAGGAATGTCTGCAGCCTGAATAGGTGCAGCATGGCGTGGACCTTTGGATTTGACTTCTTGACATACTATACAAGATCGACAATAAATCCGTATGTCCTTGTTCACAAAAGGCCAAAAGAAAGCCGCAAGAACTCTTGACTTTGTACAGGAAAAACCCATATGTCCAGCACACTGAGAGTCGTGTGCGTGTGGCAAAATTTTAACTCTCAAATTCTTGGGCACAAGAATCTGAGAATGACTTGACTTAGCGGAGTCTTGCATCATACGTACAAGTACGCCATTCTTCATTGTAATCCAAGATTTACGCTTTGTATCTTTATTCGGATCACTTTTTGTTTCAAGAGTGAAGAATTTCTTTAGAGTCGGATCATCTTCTTGCTGTTTTATAAACGAGTCACGAGAAATTACCAAGGGATCCTCTTGGTTATGCCCTTCATTATCTTCAGTAGATGAAGTTTGAGGCATATTAAGAGCCTGAGCTCTAGTGACTACAGCATTAGCAGTTTGCATATTTTGTTTTTCCCACACGGAAATTTGTTGTGGAGTGCATTCTTTGACTCCGTGAATACGACCGATGATAAGATCAGCGATCGGATTCGGCAGAAGACATGCGTGTACATCTCCTGTAAAGAAAGGAGTAGCAATCCTAATGATAGCAGTAGAGTATTTCTCTAAGGTGCCGCCAAATGTTACACATTTGACTACTTTTCCAGTGGCACGAGAAGGATCTACAAGCGACAGCCTAACACCAATTGTGGTGCATCCAGAATCAAAAAGAACTGAGACTGGATTGTCATTTACTAAACCTCTATGTTAGAGAAGAGAACCTCTTCCATCATGCGCGACTGACGCAGGAAGAGCGGGAAGAGGATGGCCACAACTTAAAGTGGACACCGTAGTTGGTTCAAATAATGTTTTGCATTGGGGGCACTGAGATGCTCTCCCAAAATTAAAAGCGGAACATGCCTTATTATTAGCGTTATTATTATCTTTAGTCTGTTTATAGGCTTCATGTGACTCTTGCTGTGCAGAGTTTGCTTGATAATGTGATTTATGTTTTTTTTGTATTGTGATCTACCTCGATTATTATTGCCTCTGTAATCATTATTGTTTCCTCTGTTGTAACCCCTATTTGGGTTTGAGTCATAGTTCTCATGGTTACCATTATCATATTCATTATAATGAGTATCTCTATAACTATGATCTTGTTGTCTCCATGATGGATGACTTGGATAGTTCCTATAATGACTTCCTCTGCGGAAGTTCCTATAATTATGACCACCTCTGAATCGAGGGCTGTCAGCTCGTCTCCAGTTCTTCGCAGAAGAACCCTGAAATGATTGGTTACCTTGGTTTTGATAACTATTATGGTTACCCTTTTTATCAAACCTATTTTGAGGTCCCTGAAATTTGTGTGAATAATTAGGGTTGTATGGTGTTGCTGATGCAACTGGCATACTTTCTTTAACCTTAGCATTGCTAAAAGCTACGTCCGGATGTGCCGTGACGTATTGGGTACAATATTCTTCCATTTCTTTTAGTGTCTTGGGTTTACGCTCATGTAGGAATTCAAGGAATGATTTATTAACACTTGACATAATCTTGTCCCTGAGCAGCAAGTCCATAAGGGCTTCATATGTCTTTTCTGTTTTGGACAATTCAATCCAACGATTAAATGTAAGACGTGTCATTGCAATGAATTCTGAGAATTCTACCCCTGATTCAGGTACCATTTTCTTAAACAAAATACGGTAACCTTCCTCAGTTAATTGATATTTTTTCAATAAAGCTGCTCTAATAACATCATAATTATCCTTGTCAGCCTTTTCAACCAAACTTAAACTAGTTAGAGAATCACCTTTCAAATTTTCTGACAACTGGTTAGCGTATTGTGATTTATCCACATTATGAGCTCGACAAGAACGTTCAAAACGATCTAGCCGAAATGTAATATCGTCACTGGAAGGATTGAACGCTGGTACCTTGACCTTATAAGTAAAGGGTTTACCACTATTACCATTTGACTGATTAACATTACTCATATTTGTCAATTTCAATTTTTCTAACTCAAATGCTAAAAGTTCTTTTTGATGTTCATGTTCTCTTATTGCTTTTCTCTCCTCAGTTTCTAATCTTTTTTGTTCAGCCTCAGCTTCTCTTTGTAATCTTTTTTCTTCAGCTTCTAATTTTTTTTCTTCTATTTGAAGCTTTCTCTCCTCAGCAGCAGCTTTTTTCTCCTCAGCAGCAGCTTTTCTCTCCTCAGCTTGCATCTGCAATCTTAAATTCTCAGCATCTATCTTCTTTTGTTCAACTTCTGCTTTCCATTTATTTTCCTCTTTTTGCTTCTTTTCTTCTGACTTTAATACCATTGCAAATTGAGCAGTTGCAAACTCCTCTAATTCCTTACCAGACTTATCAAGGGATATCCCTTGTGCAATAAAGTATTCCAATGTAGACATGATGTCTAATAATGATAGCAATCACTTGAAACAATAATGTAATCTATTTCCAAGTAAATAGGAACAAGTTCTAAATGAACTTGATTAATTAGCTCACAATCCCAATCTCTGTTGGAAACAAGCCTTTAAATAAGGTCTTGTATAATCAACTGTGTACCTCTAGTAACAGCAATTAGTCATCAGTTGATTATTTCTCATAAGTTCACTACATAGCTAGTAGTGTATGATCAAGTATATTTTATAGTATATGTCAACCAATAACATACATAAACAAAAGACAATCAAGAAAAACAATACGAAAACATTTGCAGAAATTAACTAAATTAAGTAGAAAACTAAAGAAACTAATCACAGAACCTGTGATGATAACTGCAAAGGAATAAACAAAACAAATAATGCCACAGTGTATAAATATAAATGGTGTATAAAACTAAATTATAGGACAGGGTAGATCTACAAATACGAACAAATCAAAACAAAACTGAAGAACAGAAAAAATATTACAAAAACAACAATGGGTACAGATCGTCACAGCTAACAGATATTGCAACAGATGTTGCAGCAAATTTCCAACCAAGAAAATTGCTCCCTATAGAACACTAATATAGGACCAATATGACTCGGTATATCCTATACTAGTCACCTCACCAAACACCCACGACATAGACACACAAATAATATGCAAACATGTAAACATTAAACATAAATACATATATGTCATATAAATGCATATAATATAATGACATGTGTTGTAGAAGTGTCTGCAGAGAAGGCTCAGTATTACATTAATATGGTTCAGTTTCCAATGAAAACAAACTGCTACTTTAATAAACAATAGCTTTCTGTTTTAAACTTATTACAAAGTTCAGCAATATGGAAACACAAGAAGATCCACCGTTGACGTGTAGACTTCTCAGTTCGATAGTACTTCTCATCAACACAGTTAAATATTCACTTGTAAACAAACTTGCTGTGCTACGCTGTCTGTTTTATGTAAACACTGTCTGTTAACGAGCGCTGACCTATTTACAGCATACGATCGATAGGGCAGGTCATGCTGACTTCAACTTTAGAGTTGTACTGCTTGTGTGTCGTATCAGGCCACAGAAAACGGTCTGGTCTCAGTAGCTGACTTCGCAAAATGTCCAGTGTGCAGATTGACCCAGGAAACTGGCCCACCAGTTGATAAACGCTCTTTTTGTGTACGCTTGGGTAAAGTGTCACCACATTGATAAGATGTAGTACTAGTAGTTGTTAGACATCACAGTGAGAAAGCTTTTCCAGTCACAATGTTCGGTACATAGGTCAGGTTACCGACTGTTTGGGCCCTGACAAGGTGTACTGTTAATTGTGTATATACTGACGCAATGGGTGAGTGTGAACATCAATAATGACAAACGCGAATGAATGATAGTTCGACAGGTGCACAGGTCACTCACTCCAATCACAGGTGGAAGTCAATGATGACTGAACTACTGTGGTCGTTTCATATTATTTAATAGGACGTACACATGGACAGTACGAGCATCGTTACAGGAACACAAGTCGACATAAACAGCATAGTGTTGATCAATGGTCTACCATCATAAATTAGCATTCATGTTGAATAACATTGCAATAGAACATCTGTATACAAGCACTTAGATTTCCATGGTTTATAAATACCATCATAAGGCCTTACTGACCGAGCATGTCAGTTAATAAATACTGTTCAAACTTGACTCCTAAACAGGACCTCTTTTCTAGCGAAGATTCCTTTAGGTAAATTACAGCAAATCTCTGTGAAGATAATGTTAACCCACTAGTATTGGGTTTTCTTTATAACTGTGATCTCTTAATCATCACCTGATAATAAGGAGGCATTCCCGTTCTCTGATTGATGATCGGCAATAAGTAGGATAAAGAAATAGAATTCCAAAATGGCTTCTGGTTCCCTGTTGAGCATCGCTCACTATACGGATGTATAGCAAATCTTCAATCGAAGCTTTGTTCATCAACAATAAATGATTCTATAAGAATCAGCATATTCTGTCCTCATAATTGCTGCATATAAACATATTCAGTGCTGCTAGATAACATGTTGTCCCGACATATCTACATAGGTAAATTCATATCGACGTCGGCCCATCTGAGCCTAGGAATGAAAGAGTTCAGTGAACAGTTCTTTACCTTGCCATACGAAATATACTAGCAAACACAAAACACTCTCCTGGCGTTACTGAATCAACACTGGGGAACTCATGGATCTAACAATCCTAGAAGAAACCATCTTCGTCCCCATAATCAATCGAAGAGATCACAAACTTTGGACAGGTCTAAGATATGACGTCCCGCCAGGCTCCTTCATCACCGAAGAACTCTCTAACCTATCTTCATGCGCCGAAAGCACCTGACCCCAAAGTACAGTACAAGGAAAAATAGTTCCACTTAAACATACTAAGATATCAAGATATAAGACACACTCGTCCTACATAGACAAGAACTACACATAGATTCGGGCCATAGATATTCTGAAGCAAGAACAATCTATTTCTAACCAAACACAGAATAGATCGCTGTAAACCTAGATTCCTACGCTTAGTTCGATCTTCAGGAAAGATACAAGAACCGATAACTCACAGAATGAATACACATCGCCTAATCTGAGTTCTGTCCCTTTAGACTGAAAATCGTGAATTCAAAGATAAATATATTTTTATCAGACAAATAAATACATTTTACATTTGTATGCGTATTTACAGTAATCTGTGCGCCACACAAAAGAATATGTGCGCAACACTGTGTTTGTTCAGTGGTTGAGTAAGGCAGAGGGATTTCCTGCGACTGCCCTGCTTAACATTCCAAGCCCTGTTGGTGTTAGGCGTATTTGTGTATTTTGTATTTACATTGTCGTGTATATTCAGTAATTCTTTTGTCGTGTTTAAGTGGTGTATTCTCTTGTTCCATCTTGCTATCTTGTAAATACGTTTACAGGTATCCCTTGTTTTCGTTCGTGCGCAGTCACGCAGTGTATATATTTATCTACCTCTTCTTTTCGTGGTCTATCATCTTATTCCTCGTGACTGGAATTTTGTTTTCGTAGTGTGGTGTGTGTGTTTCTTTCATCTGTGTAGTGCTCATTTTGCCATAAGAAACACTTGCATTACAGAGATTATTAAGACTAGTAGTAAGTGAAGTATTATCTGAGTATATCACCAGTGTGGGTGCCAGTAACATACTTTGAAGTAAAAAAACCTGATTTGTGACTAAGTTGGTATAGTGGTGTCATAGCACCAGAAAGTTTCATTATTTGTTATTATACAACTGTCGACTATTGTAAGTTTGTTTGAATGTATCTCAGAGACTAAGTGGTCAGTTAGACCAAAGTTTCACAGTGATGAGACAGTAGCCAAGTGGCAAAGTAAAACTATATACTACAAGAGATAAAGGTTGATGATGTGTAGACAGTGAGAGGTGAGGTGTTATATACTTACATACATAAATATATATGTGTATATTGGAGTACTGATATCAATATTTACTGTTATTACTGCATATTTTGCAAGCAGAGAGTTATTTGGTGATATAAGTGAAATATATACGACTGAGTACTTCTATAGCAAAATCTATAGCAAGAGATAATAGTGAGCATTCTAAGTGTACACCATGGACCTACAAGCTTTCATTCAGATTGGAAAAGAATGTGGGTACACTGGCAAAGAACTAAATGACTATGCCAAAGCTGAATTTTATTCAGTTGAAAATCAAAAACCTCTAGAGAGGGAAAATAAAGAAAAGGAAGCAAAGGAAGAGAAGGAGAGGATTGAGAAACAGAATGCTCTAAGAGATGCTCGAGCTGGAGAGCTAGAGCTAAAAAGGAAAGAATTCGAGTTACAAGAAAAGAAGATGAAAGAAGAAAACGAGTGGAAACAGAGAGTGTTCGAATTGAAAGAAAAGAAGTTGAGAGAAGAGAGAGAATTGGAGGAAAGGAAGATGGATAGAGAGTTAGAATTAGAGAGAATGAGGATGGATGAAGAAATACAATTGAAGAAATTGAAAGTGGGTGCGAATGGTCAGAACTCGACTTCTGGAGGGGCTCATCGTCCTTTTAGGCTGCGTCTGCCGAATTGTAATGATAAAATTGACAGTTTAGATTTCTTCCTTGAAAGATTTGAGGAAGAATGCGTGGCTTATAAGGCTGACAGAGATCAGTGGCCATCTCTGTTATCGACACTGCTAGTGGGGCCTGCGATGGAGGCTTTTTTATAGCCTCCCGCTAGAGGAAAGGGCCGATTACGACAAAATTAAGGAAAGGTTGCTCCGGAAGTTCCGTCTGACTGCTGACGGTTACCGGACGCGTTTGAAAAACGCGATGCCAAGCGCAGATAAGGACTTCGAGGACTTTATCTCAAAGATCAAACTTCTGCTGAATAGATGGATTGAAATGGAGGGGATAACGAAGGACTATGATGGCTTATTGGACTTAGTGCTACGGGACAAAGTGTTGTCCTCGTGTTCCAGCGAGTTGGTTGCGTTCTTTCAGGAACGTCAACCGAAGGACATTGAGTCCATGGCCCAATTGGGGCACCATTATGTCCTTGCCCATCCGGGCAAACCCTTTCAGAAGTCTGGTCTGTCAGAAGACTTAGTTGCCAGTGTTGGCAAAGTTCAGCGCCATTCTTAGCGAAATCAGTCAGACAGAGGCCAAGAGCAGAAGTATGAGAGGCCCTCCAGTCCCTATCAGCCGCGTAGAGATAGCTATGGGAATTTCCGTTCTCATAGGAACGGTCGGCCGAGTTGGCAGAACCGACAATATGATAGTTATAGCGACAGAGGGGAGCGCCAACCGCGAAAGCAGGTGCGTTTTGAAGACTCTCAGGACGAAGACCGGTTTTGGTATAAAACCAAACATCACAAGCAGAGGAGTGGTTCCTCAGAGAGTCGATCGTCTGACTCTGATGCGAGGTCTTTGTCATCGAAAAACTCCAAAAAAAGTACACGCGTTGAGAAGAAGAAGGAGCGCAAGTGTTCCATTTGTGGTGGCAAGAATCATTGCGCTGATAGGTGCCCCAGCCCGATAGAACACGCGAATTCCGCGTTTGTGTTGGACACAATTAATAGTGAGGACTGTGCAGGGTGTTGCCCTCTGTTCCACGCGAACGAGAGGGTAGTGCTTCAATGCGGGCATGCGGTACCATGTCTGTCAGCAGTCCATGAGACTGGCAAAGTGATCCTCCACGAAGGCAAGGTGGAGAATAGACCAGTCCGGGTGTTGAGGGACACCGGATGCACCACAATTGGGGTGCGTCGATCGTGCATCGACGACTCCTGCCTTACAGGCAAAACGGTAAAATGCATCACGTTCGGGGGCAAAGTGGAGGCTTACCCCCAAGCATGTATTAATGTGGACACTCCGTTCCTATCGGGTACAGTGAACGCGTTCGTGCTCGATGATCCTATTGCCGATTTAATCGTCGGCAATGTACGGGAAGTGCACAAGGCCGTGGGTGTGGCTGGAGCAGAGGCTCAGCATTACCAAACTCCCAAGGGAGATGATCAGAAGGTACATTGTAGACGCGGTGCGCGGCCAGTACCAAATGACATGATTAGGAGCAGTAGGAACCTATGCGAGGGTCCGAAAGCTAGTGATCGCACAGTTTGGGTGCGTAACGTTCCCATGAGTGCGAGTTGGCGCACACTCAGAAGAGTGTTTGATGAGGTCGCGCCGGTTAGATTTGTGGAGGTACTGTCATTGCGCGACAATAACAAAATGGCACGGGTGACTTTTGCGAATAGTTGGGGTGCACGTTAGGCAGAAGCATATGTCCTTGCTTCAGAACCATCTGCTAATAGTCCAGCAATAGCTAGGGTTAGATTTCGGGTTCGTGGTCAGTAAGATGTTTCGGTTGATGCGAACCGAACCTTAGAGTATGATCCACGCCCCCAATTCTATTCTCATATCAATATGTGGTTTTTGTAAACTTGTAAACATTATGTAATGCTGTGCAATGCATGTTTATGCTATGACATGTTATGTTTTACAATGTATGTTAGTCGAAAGTTGTTGCCAGTAGAAACTAGATACTCTACAATTGAAAGAGAGTGCCTTGCGATTGTCTGGGTGGTGTCTATGCTGGCGCGATACCTGTTGAGGGCGCATTTTTTCCCTCCAAACAGATCACAAACCACTGCTATTTTTGCAGTCGGCTAAATCCACCAGTGCGAAGTTGACACGCTGGGCATTATTGCGGCAGCAATTCAACTTTACTATTTTACCTATTCAGGGAGTACATAATTTTGTAGCGGATGTCTTGTCCAGGTTATGAAGTTGGTGTGGGACAGGAGCATCCGTAGAGAGTATTTACTTTCATTATGGAAGAAAGGTAGTAAAATCATTACAGTTGATGTTTATGAAGATGTATTTGGTTCTATGATTTATGTGTCATTATGCCATAAAGGCAATACGTAGAAAATTATAGTCAACGTATGCTTAAATCATGTTATAATATCATGTATAATTATAGCGTGTAAAAAGATTCTTTACAATGATGAGATGATTGATGTCTTGTTATGGATGCTTAAATATGTATAGTTAATTTGTAACTTATGTTGTATTTGCTAGACCAGGTTTGGACAGTCGTTGTTATTTTTCACGACTACCAGTACTTGGGGTGATTTGGGTCATTCTCATGTTGTATTTAGTACACAGGGTGAGAAGGCATGAACGACAATGGTGATTGGACAATTTTGGCATTCTCTAACTAGATGAGGAGGTGCCGTTTCGGCATTTTGTTTGCCTATACTCTGAAAGGGGTTGAGCGTGACTCCTCCTGTGGAAGAAAACTTCGTTATCTTTCTTAAGGGGGGGGGGGGGGGGGGATGTCACAGTATAGATGTTCTACAAAATATTAAGTTGGTCACGCTGTGAGTGGTGACATTGAGATAATTTAAAAACCCGTTTTGGTCATGTGACCTGGAAGGAAGTACGCCCGAATTCTGGCGCGGAAAGTTAGTTGAGCTTCTGGATATTGACCAGGAGAGGTCGCTTTGTTGTTCCCTGTCAGCATTTTCGCTGGGATATTTGGATGCCATTATTGTTCATGGATAGTGCTTGTCATTTATTCATGTGGTCAAGTTTAGTTTGCATATGTCTAGAACAGTGGTGTAGTTTCTAGCAGCATTCTTTTTGTAATTCATTGATGAGAAGTCATTTGTAGTTAGGTATGGCTTTATTAGATTGCAGAACTTAGCCGGTGAGCGAAAGTCATTGTGTTGTTCATTTGGTATGACATACTCGCAATTGTGATAATGGTAAATTGCGTTGTTGATTATTGCAAGTTATTTTGGCATCCATGTTGCATTGTGTTGCATATGTATTTCTAGCCGTGTGTGGCTACGTTGTGTGCATGATTACTTATTAAAGGGAACTTAGCCTGCTACAGGTGTTATGGTGAGTTTATGTCAGCTATTCTTTGTTGTGGTCGTATCCTTAGATAACGAGTCTTGATGTTGCTAGTATTATGATCCATATGCTGATGGTGATAAATCCACAATATTACTAGTTCATGACAATAGGCAAAAGACGTACAAATTTCACGTCAGCAGTGAACTGGAAAAAGTCACCCAGTGCGTGCCATGTAGTGCCGGGTGGCAGACTTCGCACTAGAACGGTGCGTGAGTATGCACTATTACCACCATATGTGGGGGTCGAACCCACGAAATTCGCGTTATCAGCACAAAATCGTGCGCTGGGAGGGTATGCCGTCGCAGTGGAATGAGAGACATGGTGATTAATCTTCCGTCTGCGCGTCGTGACTGGCTTAAAAGGTGCATCATACTGCATGTGCTGAGTATGATGTTTATCGGAAATCGATCCCATCGGTTTGGAGCATGTCGTAGAAGACTGCTCATAAGGTACTGCTAAACCATCTTTAACAGATGTAATGGGTCTAGTATGATCAGGCAAGTTTGTACTATCCGTTATATCAACATTAAGTGCACCAATCTGACTGCTATTATTAAATGTTGTGTCACCTTTGACGACCTCATCTGCGCTCTTAAGAGTAGATGCACTATGAGCATGTCGTGTACACTGAGGATGCTGAACAGTATTATTAGTCACATTTGAGCATGTCATGACAGACTGCCCGGAATGTCCAATCAATGCTTCCCTAACATCAGCATTGACTTTCTTTTGAAGACAAAATTTTGTATAGCGATCCTGATCAAAATAAATTGAACCAATCTGAATGACATCGGTCACGTTGAGATCACATTTAACAAACTGGTCTGTACTTTTACGACTCAGATCCTGCAAGTTTGTGTTGTGTTTAGTATTTATGTTTGGGTTCTCACGCCCAAATCCCGTAACCTGATCCTATCGATTGAGGGAAACATTTTCCCCTGTGAGTATGGGATGATCTGTTAAACAGTTCGTCACACCGTTTTTATTGTTGTTAGCATGTCGCCAAGAAGATGTCCCGTCATGACAGTGATCACGAGGGAAATTGTATCTGCCTCGAAAAGAGGTTTTTACTTTACTAGGGCGAGATGACCCGTTAACATCACCCTTGGTATTGCCTGTATGTTGCCCATCACACCTGTTGTAGGCCTGAGAAAATATTTCACGGCAGACATATTTCACTAATATTGTGACTCAAAATTGTCCAATAATAATTCAAATGATATATATATATATATATTTACTGTGAGCAGTATTAGCAACAACTATTGCACCACTCAATATCAATCAACTGCAATAAATTACAGATGTTATTGTAGGAGCAAAAAAAATAGAGATACGAACAAAATCATAGTATAAAAGATTACAGTAGACAGAGCCAACTCAAGATAATACTAATGAATAAACCAAGACAGAAATTTATGAATTGTAGAAAAATGAAAAAAATTCGGCTCTACCACATTTATGACAATACAAACACGGTTTCACAACATATAATATATCTAATAACTGAATGTAGCAAGATTAGATAAACAGATTTACAAACAATAATGGAAAATGAACCAAATAAAAATACAATTAACCTGACTACGACTACAAATTCACACATATACAGGGCAAAACAGCTAATACTAATGGTGATGGTAATCTCAATAGTAGCAGTTAAACTCACAGCTTTGTAATGCCGGCCCCACTATTTGAGAAAATCATAAACCAAACCTAAAGACCAGCCAATAATTCACGACCGTGGGATTGGTATTGTGAATTAATGGCTCCCTCGCCAACCAACCCGTATATGTCACAAACATATAAATACGGATATAAATATAACATATAAAAAAGAACTCTGTCAAATAAGATTCCTCAAGCTACACACTGTATGTATCTGTAAATATACTCATTTGCTATAAGAAAAAATTCCCCCTGGCTTCAACCTCTGGCTCAGGTAATGACGATTCACATACAGTGCAGCGAACAGGGTTAGACTTTAGAACACCGGCTTGTAGCCGAACAACACCGCCATCTTGAAAAATATTCTGCCCATGCAGAAAATGTAGCCCAAAGACTTGAACAATTCTTGAAACATCAAATGTTCACAATCCCGGCTTGGCCCCCAAAATTAGGGCTGTTACGTGTCGTTTTAATTATAATGTTAGTTTGTAGTGACAGTGTGGTTCCTGTGGCCAAGATGACTTCTAGGGTAGTAAATCTCTTTCGACACCGCAACCAGCCCCACACCGCTCAGAATGACTTGAGTCACAATGGCCGAAATGGACGATATACACTTTAATAAAGACTGCACGCAGCTCCACAAATCAATAGTACAAGCCAACATGTAATAGCAGATAATATGCATTATACGAAATACCATAGGCAGTCAGTCCATGTCAGAAAGGCTGTCCTTTCTCTCAATAAGCTTTATTCACATCAATACTCGACACTGAGCAATTATACTTCTTGTCCATAAAGATACTAGATAACTAGATGACTAGGTACATCTCACCAAAGATCTTGATGTCCGTATTAGTAATAATAGAACTCCATTTTAAACACTTTAACAATCAGGAGCTCAAACACATTACGTCCACTCGCCATGACACACACTCGAATCTCTCTCCGCACTTCTCCCCTAGTTTCCCGTGAGCCACCCAAGCATATCGGCTTAACGACGCTCACCTGTCTTTCTCAGTGACCCGTATAAAATACACAAAGAGCCCTGCTGAGCTAATCTATAATAGGCACAGTTGTTATGAATTTTAATCATAACAACGACAAACAGACTGCCAGAGTTAAGACTAGATTCTTAAATTGGACCGAACCATTGTTTGAGAAATTTTTGAGGACTAAAGAACCCTAACAAAAACTCATTTTAACAAGGAACCGAATCTGAGGAATCTGGAACACGGAGTCAAAGTAGGAACTTATTCTTAAAGTAACGACCCACAAGAACACCTGTAAAAGGCATCCGCTAGGGCCTTAAACTACTTCTCTGAGCAAACATTCTGTGAGCCAAGATTGGCGTAAGGTGAACATTTTATATTCTATATTTTTCATTACTAACATGTGAACTAATATGTATTTATTGGAATGTGAATATTAATATGTGAAAATTGCTAGTGGATGTCCAAGTCATTTGAGGCTGGCAACCTCAACATATAGAATGATGATTTCTTGAACCACCACTGCAAGGGATGGTGACTGTTTTATTGCTAGTTTCTTAAAGAGAACTAAAAAGCATAGGTAGTCCCAAGTTCCATAAGGAGAAGGGAGGGAAATAAGAAAGAAATGATGTATATTCTAATTATAATATTTACATTTGCAAACCAGTGTAAATGTCTATGTAAACATATTCATATTCAATCAATATTGTGAACATTTTTCAACCAGTGTAGATATAACTGAAAACATATTCAATCTATATTGTGAACATTTTTCAACCGGTGTGGATGAAAATGTAAACGTATTCGATCTATACCATTAACCTTTTCATTTGAATGTAAAGTAAATATTAAGCTATTCAATTTAAATGTAAAGAAAGTTTTCTCTCGAGAGATTAAGTTTAATTCTCATCGAGGGTAAAGTCTGAGGTAGATGGGATGGTGGAATAGAAAGATGGGGACACATAAGTATGTGTCGGGAAACTCAATACTCAGAGGGTATTCGTTTCTCTTCTTTTACCAATACGTTGGTGGTTCCAATTGAGGGTACTATCTCTGGAACAAGAAGGGTAAAAGGGGCCTGAAGTCAAATCTAGACACCATCATCAGACAGGGCTTAAAGACGAGGGACCAACTTCGTAGACACTCCCTGACATTTCTGGGAACGTGCTGTGCCCTACAGCCTTGACCAGTGACGAGCGGGATCAGCGATCCAGTCTACCAAGAACCAAAACATCAGAAGGAGCATAACTGTCACTGACACAAAAGCTGCCAAGTGACCTCTTTTACAAACTACCATTACAGTGATGATAATTTTCTGATAAATAATTATTCATTTATTTAAAACCCTGTTAAAACCTAAGTGATTACTAAATTTATTATTTGTAAATATAAAACCTAACGTCGATTTAATCATTTTGAATGTACTGCATGTTTGTCTCGGTCAATTTACTAAATACACTCTAAACAGAGCTATACCAGAATAAGAAGAATTGCACTGAGTAAATCAGGGTGGGGGCTTCATTGATCTGAAATAAATCATTGCATAACCCTTTCTTCACAAAAGGCGACGGATCAGATATAAGTTAATAGTGCTCGGCCCTAAGCAGCATTGTTCTTGACTTCTGAAAATATCTTGTGAAAACTCCCTTGACATAGAAGCATCATTATCCTGCTATCTACAACTCTGCCAAGACACCTTTGAAGACCCATATTAGATATTCTTGAGTTTTGGCCACTGTTGGACCACTACTGCTAAGCAAGGGAGGTAATTTTGTGACAGAGATACCATCTATTCAACAAGCTAAAGATAGGAACTACAGATCAGTGTAACTATGGCACTGATAAATTGACTGTCGAAAATCTGCTTCAAAGTTGCATAACATATGCGGAACAGAGAAAGCGCATATTGCCAATACCAGTACCATTCGTGGAAAAGCTACACGGAGATTCAAATAGCCTCAAACTGACTACTGCTTTCTTTGAAAACATTCAAGTAGACGTCTGAAAGTGTACGAAGAAGAAGAACAAACATGGTTTACTAAGTTTCATTTCGTTAGCAAGGCATGCGAGGATGTCACCAACAGAACTCAAATGTAACACCAGAGACAGAGAGTTGCGCAGAGAAGTTTTCGGCATGGCTCTTGATAATAACAACGGGGAAATGTGTGTTGTCCAACCATCTTCAATCAATTCCCTTTAGCTCCCCGAGGAATTTAGGCCTTCAACAAACACATGCCAAGTCTTCCTGTCCCGTGCCATCCGCTCAAGTTCTTTCCATGTTTTCCTCATCATTTTCACCTCTGTATCCAGCTCTCTTCTCCATGTGTTTTTTGGTCTAACTCTGCCTCTCTTTCCCTGTGGATTCCAGAACAAGGACTGCCTTGTAATGCTATCAACAGGTTTCCTCAATGTGTGTCCTATCTATCGCCAGCGTCTTCGTCTCAGCTCTTGTTCCACTGGCACTTGTCTGGTTCTTGTCATCAATTCCACATTTGTGACTTTGTCATACCATTTCAGTCCTTCTATTCTACGTAACCACTCGTTTATAAAAGTCTGTAACTTTTTAGTTGTTGTTTTTTGTTGCTCTCCATGTCTCAGAGCAAGACAAGACTGAATGTGATCTGGAAAAGTAACATCAGTTTTCCTGTGAAGATCAAATTATACAAATCACTTGTATTATCTATTCTCTTGTATGGGTGTGAGGGCTGGACACTCACTGCAGATACGGAGCGAAGGATTCAGGCTTTCGAGCATAAATGTTATAGAAGAATTTTGCGCATTTGCTATAAAGAGCACAAAACAAATGTCTATGTTAGAGAGAAGATAAACACCTATGCAGGCCACCAAGAACCACTTTTGTCAGTAGTGAAACGTCGAAAGCTTGCCTGGTTTGGGCATGTAACTCGTCATGACTCCCTTTCGAAAATGATCCTCCAGGGAACAGTCGAAGGTAAACGGAGAAGAGGAAGGCAAAGAAAATCCTGGGCTGATAACATCAAAGAATGGGCAGGACACGGTTTTTCCACACTTGTACGCATTGCTTAGGATAGAGAGCAGTGGAGGACCCTGTCTGCTGATGCTTCCACCATGGCACCCCTACGACCCATGACGGGTTACGGGTTGAGATGAGATGAGATGATGTCTCAGAGCCATACAATAGGACTGACTTCACATTTGAGTTGAAGATTCTTATTTTCGTGTTGGACTTGATTTCTCTTGACCTCCATATATTTCCCAATGCAATGAAAGCGCCTCTTGCTTTTTTGTATTCTTATTTTGATATCATTGTCTGTCGCTCCAACTTTGTCTATATTCATCATCATCATGTGACGTATTCTTTCCAGAACGTTATCTCCATTACAGCTGCTCTGAACGCATCACGATTCTGGGCAAGTCGACCTGCATCAGCTAAAGACAAGTTCAGACTCTCTGTGATGTTCTGGGTCCACCGTCGTCTAGGTCGACCCCCTTCCCCTTTTTCCAGGAACTATTTTTTCCTGACTATTATGTCTTTTTATATGACCGAAACGTTTCAGCTTCCTTATTGCGATGGTATTTAGGAGCCAATTTTCCTCTACGTTTAGTGAGTGCAGTACTTCTCTGTTGGTCTTTTTTTCTGTCCAGGGTATTCTCAATATCCTTCTGTAGCATTTCATTTCGAATGATGTAACCTTTTTTGCAACTTTTTTTGAGTGTCCAAGTCTCACAGCCGTATGTTGCTACTGGGAATATACATGCTCTGATCAGTTGTAACTTTGTTTCTTTGCTTGTGCCTTGCCATAGGTTTTTCATCTGTTTTAGTTTATGTGAAGCAATTGCAAGTCTTCTATTAATTTCTACTGCACAGTCGCCGAGCTATTGATGGTTGATCCTAAGTATTCGAATTCATTAACACTTTCTAGTTCTTCGTTATCAATTTCAATTTCTGGTTTGGTCTTTAGTTTGTCTGTTGTCAATACTTTGGTCTTCTTGGCGTTTAGGTATAGGTTCTGGGCCTCGCCTTGTTTTTTGGTGGACATAATTAATTGTTCAAGTCCTTCTGGGTTGGTCGATAGGAGGACTGTGTCGTCAGCATATCTGATTTCCGGGATCTGGGTCCCGCCGATGTTAAATGAGTCAAACTCTGTGTGTTCTTGGTCATCTCTTACGTTTCTCATGATATTCTCGGCATAAATGTTAAACAGGTAAGGGGAAAGGGTACAGCCTTGTCTTACTCCTTTCTGTACTTGAAACCGTTCTGATGTTTCCCCCTCTATTCTTACGGCTGCCTGTTGTTCTTGGTACAGCAGTGCGATGAGTTGTATAAGGTGGTTTGGAAATCCCATATTTTCCATAATAGTCCATAACTGCTGATGTTGTACACAGTCGACAGCTTTGGTGTAGTCAATGAAACAAGTATATAGGTCAACGTTGAATTCTCTACACTTTTCTATGATGATCCTCATATTGAATGTATGATCTCTAGTGCCTCTACCTGGTCTAAAACTCGCCTGTACTTCGTCTATTTCTGTTTCTAGCTTTTGTTGCATCCTTTTCATTATGATTTGTAATAGTATTTTGCTGGCATGGCTTATAAGAGCTATAGTTCTGTAGTTTGTTCATAGTTTCAGGTTGCCCTTTTTCGGCAAGGGTATGTAAATTGATCTTTTCCATTCCTTGGGCCAAATTCCGCTTTTCCAGATCTTACAGCATAATGCATGGTATATACGAGCGCTGCCTTCTCCTCCTGCCTGTATCATTTCAGCTGTTATTTCATCACAACCAGGAGATTTTCCACTTTTCAAGTGTTTAATTGCGTTCCGGGACTTCCTCTGTGGTAGGTTCTGGTTCACGTTCCGCTTCATTCATGATGTTGTTATCTGCCGCTTTGTTTATTTCCGTTTACATTTCTTGACAGTACTCCTTCCATCTGTTCAGCATATCTTTACGTTCTGTTAGAGTGTCCCCTTACTTGTCGTTTATTGCTCGAAGTGATGGTTTAAAGTTGCTGTTCTTCAATGTTCTTACTTCAGAAAACATATTCTTACTCAGTCCCTATTCTCGCATTTCCTCTATTTTCCTGCAGGTGTCGTTTATGTATTGTTGTTTGTCTTGTCTGACTCGTTTTTTAATCTGCTTTGTGTATTCCTTGTATAATTCCTGATTTTCTGTGTTTTTTTTTTCTGGACTTCATTTTTCTTCTTTCTACCACCAACTTCAATGTTTCGTCTGAGATGTATTCTCGTCTCTTTATACTTGTTTTAGGAATCAACCTCTGTGCATTTGTAATGTAAACATCACTGATGTTATTGGCAAGTTCATCTGGTGTCATTTCCTCTAGTACTGCCATAAGAACGTCAAATTTGTTCTGAATATCGACACTGTATTCTTCTGGTATGGCACGTGTGTCATATCGTATTACTTTGTCGCTTGTAACGACTTTTTTCAGTTTGATCTTGAAGTTTGCGGCAAGATGTTCATGGTCTGCTCCTGGGAGCGTCTTGATGGATGAGATACATGATCGCCCCCTTTGTTGTATTAAGATGTACTCTATTTGGTTCTTGCTTTTCCCGTCTGGTGACGTCCATGTATATAGTCTTCTAGGGTGTTGCATAAAAAGAGTATTTGTGATGACTAGGTTGTTTTCTAGGCAGAACGTTGTCAAGCGTTCTCCTCTCTCATTTCTCTGGCCCAATCCATAACTTCTTTTCACTCTTTTTTCATATTCTAATCTTTCGTTTCAACTTTGGCATTAAAATCCCCCAATTATTATCCTAATATCTTGCTTATTTGCTTTCTCTAATGCGTGTTGCAGTTCGTTGTAAAAATCTTCCATTTCATGTTCTTCAGCAGCTGCTGTTGGCGCATATGTTTGTGTAATTGTGATGTTCTTTCTTTTTCCTTTCAGTCTGATTGTGACAATGCGGTCATTTATGGGATTATATCCTAATAGGGAGGCAGCTGTTCTTTTAGACAGGTTGAAGCCGACGCCACTCTGACCTCCTCTCTCTTTGCCTGAGTATATGAACGTTCTTCCTGATGGAATCGAAAAGTGTCCCTGGCCCGACCATCTGTGCTCTAAGATGTCCTGGATATCAATGTTTAGTCTTTCCATCTCGTTCTTCACTATGTACTGTTTTCCTTGGTATAAGCTTCTGACGTTCCGTGTTCCTATTTTGACTATTTTTCTAAGACCGATGACATGGTTTTCCATGGTAACACAGTCAAGTTTTTGGCCGTCATCACGATTACCTGTACTGACGCTGCCAACGATTTCTTCCCCAGTTAAATATGATCTGCCTCGCCTGGGGGACTCACCACCAGATCTTTGCGTAGTATTCAAATTAGCCACTATGGATTTCTTGCCATTATACATCCAGTAGTTTGCCATTGCTTTCTGGATGGTTCTGGCTGCTTACCATTACAGTCAATGGTGCGCCCTCAGCCCGATACCAGGCCTTTCCAACTCCTGCCCTAGAAGCCGTTGTCAATGTATTATTGATCATTCGCCCGTTCGGCCAGCAGTTGTGTGTACTATTTAAGGGGGACCTCCCTTTTTCAATTTACTCACGTAGTTCTGCCGGCCAGTCAAAGCCGTTGCCCAGGGGGTGGCGCTGCCGTACACAAGCAGACTCGATGAGCCATACGTGAGCTGAACTGGAGTGGGGGAACCAAATAGGATCCAGGCCTTCCTCAAAAAGAGGAAGTGACTGCCTCTCACCGTGAGGTACTATCCCTTACACACTCCAGTCCTACCCCCTCTATATTACTATCAAGATATGTGTACGATTCTACATCCTTTAGTGGTGTTTCTTCAAGTTCAATCTTGTTATCATTTCTTGCATTTATTCTCATAATCTTTGTCTTTTCCCTGTGTATTTTCAGGCCTACATGTTGTGACCTCTCATCGAGAATTTTCATTTTCTCTTGCATCTGAATATGGTAATGGGACAGAAAAGCCAAGTCGTCTGCAAAATCCAGATCATCAAGCTGTTTAGTCAGATTCCACTGGATTCCATTTCTGTTGTGTCATGTCGAGGTTTTCATAACCAAATCTATTGCTAGTAAGAAAAGAAATGGAGACAAGAGGCATCCCTGTCTCACTCCCGTTCTTATTCTAAACGGTTCTGTAAGTTGTCCTTCATGAAGAGCTATGCATCCAACTATCTTAAAGCTGGATTAATCTACAGTTCACAACCAGAGAGAGAAGGAAACGGGTGTTGTCGAGGGTCTGATTAGGGAGGGAAGGGGCAGAGCAAAGATTGCGTGTTCCCATCTTAGTCTGTGGAATTGTTGTCAAGTATTCTGCTCTCTTAGAAATGGAGCCGAAGTGTCAAATTCTTGCTTATCGGCAAACACTTTGAACGCTGAAAATCCCTTGAGAAATTAAAAGTGAGCTTGAAGTGCAATGTCCGGGTGCAGTTACGTTCTAGAATTGTATTCTGAATAGGTGTCAACGTTGCTTTAAGAACCACCAATCATGATGGGGTGGGGGCGAGATGAGCGTAAGAGAAAGGCGATTGCTCTCCTTCCAGTCTAGTCATTGGAATGCAAATTCCCCCCTCCCTAAAATCCCAGTTTAAAAAAAAAAAAAAAAAAAAAAAAAACTTACTTCTCGTTTGGAATTTTTACCTTAATTCTCCTGTGATATCTTGTCTCCTTATGTATTCATTTATTTTTTATTCGCAATAAAACTTTGATATTGTATTTTGCGATATAGTGAATTCTTTTACTTACTTCTATATTTTTTTTATTGTTAGCTTCCGTACTTTTATGTTTACCTCTATTTTATGTCACGGTATTTCACTTCATGCCACAAAACCTGGCTGATTCCAGTGTTCCATGAGTTGTTATTCTAGAAATAGATTACCCCATAGCAGATACCTATTGCTGGGTACCTATTAATGAGAGGCTAATATTAGCTAGATTTCAGACAAGATTTTTCAAGCTCTCAACTGTACAATGCTATGCACCAACTAAGGACGTTCTTGATACCACAAAAGATGACTTCTATGAAGCACTTCTAAGTACCATCAACACAATACCCAAGCATGACATAATAGTAGTCATGGGCGATTTTAACGCCAAAGTAGGTGACAACAACGATGGAGTACAAAGATATCTCGGTACTCATGGCATAGGCTGTATGGATCAAAATGGTGAAAGACTTCTAGAACTTTGTGAAATATCAAACCTCGTTGTGGCGGACACCATCTTTCCACATAAGAATATCCACAAGATAACATGGAATTCACCTGATGGCAGAACTAAGAACCATATAGATCACTTCTGCATAAGCGCAAAATTTCGCTCATCAGTTCAAGATGTCAGAGCATACAGAGGTGCAGAGATCGGAAGCGATCATAACCTCTGCATAGCTAAACTGAGAATTAAACTGAAGAAGTTATACCAACCGAATAAAAATAGAAGAATAGATGTACACAGACTGCAATCAAACGATGTAAAAGAGGAATATAATGTCAAAATGAACAACTATTTCGATGCTTTAGGCAAAATTGACAACGATGTCACCACCAAGACAATCGATACTAAATGGGAACAACTGAGAACAGCAATGACAGAAGCAGCTGTAGCGACCACCGGATACCTAGTACATAAAAAGAAAAAATGGATGAGAGAAGATACTTGGGATAAAATACAAGAAAGGAAAACAGCAAAACTTAAACTACTAGCGGCAAGTACACATAATGCTGTTGAATCTTGCAAACTAACTTATAACTTGTTAAATAAAGAAGTGAAGACAAAAACTCGAAGAGATAAAAGACATTTCATCAATGAACTGGCCGTAGAAGCTGAAAATGTTGCAAGAACTGGTAATAGTAGGTGCCTTTATCAAATTACAAAACAACTATGTCACCAGCCTACTGATATGGAAACACCTGTTAAAGATAAATTAGGGAATCCAATACCAACAGAAAAAGAACAAATGAAGAGATGGGCTGAGCACTTCATGGAGGTGCTAAACAGACCACCACCAACAGTAACACCTGATTTTAATAATGAAACACCCACAACCACCTTGCCAATAACTTGCGATGAATTCACGCTGGACGAGATCAAACAAGCCGTTAAAAGATTTAAAAATTTTAAAGCTGCTGGAGTTGACGAAATTTCAGGTGAAATGATTAAAGCAGTTAATGACAACAACCTCTTGAGAATTTTAGATATTATAAATGAAGTATGGAGAGAAGAACAACCACCACAACAATGGAAAGACAGTATTATTGTAAAGTTACCGAAGAAAGGTGATCTATCAGACTGTAATAACTGGCGTGGTATATCTCTATTATCAGTACCTGGAAAATTATTATGTTGCATGATGTTAGAAAGACTTAAATTGCATGCTGACGAAAAGATCAGAGAAGAACAAACGGGTTTCAGGCCGAAACGATCATGTATTGATCAAATATTCACACTAAGAACAATTATAGAAG
Source organism: Oreohelix idahoensis (assembly GCA_024509875.1). NCBI lineage: Eukaryota > Metazoa > Mollusca > Gastropoda > Stylommatophora > Oreohelicidae > Oreohelix > Oreohelix idahoensis. Next base: position 752,373 of record JAMPIV010000237.1, read on the forward strand.
AATCAGTGGAAATGCAATCGCCACTTATTATCACCTTCGTCGATTTTCAAAAAGCCTTTGATAGTCTACACCGCTCATCATTGTGGAAGATACTTACAATCTATGGTTTTCCAACAAAATATGTGAATATAATCAAAGCGCTATATGACAATGCAAGATGTTGTGTTAGAACAAATAAAGGGAATACAGAATGGTTTACAGTAGAAACAGGGGTGAAACAAGGCTGTATTATGTCACCACTACTTTCTGGAATAGCTATTGATTGGGTTATGAGAAACGACACCAACAATGAACAATTAGGTATAAAATGGACAAATGGAAAATTCCTGGGGGACCTGGATTTCGCAGATGATTTAGCATTCTTAAGTTCAACACCCAGACAATCCCAAGAAGCAGTAAATAATTTGTGTCATCTTTCGGTTAAAATAGGTCTCCAAATAAATGCCTCTAAAACTAAAGTTATGAACTTTTCTAACGAGACCTTTAATATCATCCTGAACGGGGAAAAACTACAGAAAGTTGAAAGTTTCAATTATTTAGGCAGTAAAATGACTCAGGATGGTGACACAACAAGAGAAATTCATACTAGAATTGCTTTGGCAGCTAGCGCCTTCAATAGATTATCTAACATTTGGAAATTACGATCATTGAATATACATACCAAGCTTCGTCTGTTTAATTCAAATGTTATCTCAGTGTTAACATACGGCTGTGAGAGTTGGAAAATAACAAAATCATTGGAGAACAAGCTGAATACATTCGAGAACAAATGTCTTAGAAAACTCATGAACATCAGTTGGAAAGAATTCAAGACTAATCGACAAATAAGAGAAGACTCTAGGCAGAAATATGTCTCCAACTATATAAGGAAAAGACGATGGTCATATATCGGTCATGTCCTAAGAATGCAAAACAACAGAATACCATTGCAGGGACTCACTTGGGTTCCTGAGGGTAAGAGGAAAAAAGGAAGACCAAAAGAAACACCCAGAAGAACAATAATAAGAGAAGGAAGAACGTTGGGATTAAACAATGTGCAAGAGCTAAGAGGAGTGGCGTCACAACGTACAACCTGGAGAGCACTGGTTTCTGCCTTATGCGCCGTGTTTGGTGCTTAAAGAATTTATTATTATTATTATCATAGCAGATACTGCCGTGTCGTGGAATATTCTAATCCACATATATAAATTATTAGGTAAATATGAAGCCTAACAAATAAAATTAATAAAGAAAAGAGCAATGGTAAAATAACAGTGCTGTCACAAAGAAGGTACTCGAAATCCCCCTTGTTTTCTGCTTCGTCTGCAAATTGTAACGCTTTCACGTTGATAGTAAAAGCTTACTGTATTATACCCGCTTTCTTCAATGAAACGTGTGCTGTATTTCTTGGAAAAACATTGAGAGGCAGACTGCGTAATGACCTAAATTAATCCTAACATTAATTATACTGCGTTACCAAAACGAACGAACAGATGGACTCAAATAGAAAGAGAGAGGGGCGAATAAAATCAGGAACGCATGCAAAATTAAACACGCGTCTCGCTATTAATGCCACCCCCAACAAGCGTAACGCGATACACAATTACTACTATCACGCGTGTTAGGCTACATGCACTAACTTTTTCGGACGAACAGTGATAAAATCCATTACCCATCCCAGAGTTAGGTTTTAAAATCCTGAAAAAACGCTTATAAGGAAAGATGACAATAGATGGGTTTACGTTTGAAAACATTACAGTACCCAGACAGCACATCTTCGAAACAGGAGGTAGAAGAAATTGCATATTTTGAACGCAGCCACGTAGCTCTTTTAAATTTGGATATTTGGGTTCCTTAGGGCTTGCTGACAAAGAATATGTAAAACGTTACGCAAATAGTCCAGGAATTAATAAATTATAACCAAAATAAAATAGTGGGGATGCCTGACAACATGAAATCATTTCTGCTCATAAAATTTTTTTATAACGTGTTTGAAAAAACCTTACGTTACAGAAATAGCCTACCATGTAAACTCCAAATTGATTGGAGCGCAACAAATGAAAGACTAACCACGATTGGTCGGGCTATAAATACTATCTATCGTTGTTAGGGGAGACGTGGAAAGGTAACATTTTTTTCAAACACTTGTCGAAACGTGGCTCCATTGGCTAGACTCGCTGATATACTCACTTAGGAGCGTTAGTTCGAGACCACTAGTGAAAATAAGCTTGATAAAGCAACAGTGCGTTGAAGCCAGCTCATATTTTGCTAAATAAAAGCCTGGAACATAAGCAGATGGGAATTTGTGCCAGAATTCATTGCTAATCAACGTATCTGTGTTTGTTTCCATGAATTGTGGTAAGCTTGAACCATTCAGTATCTTTTAATGAAAATTGAATGTGAATTGTTAATTTATGCCTGTATATATGTGTAGTTCAGTAGCAAACATGATGTAAAGCCTATAATGCTTCCGCCTGAACAGAAGGTGTCGGAGGAAAGTAAAACTGCATGGAATGGCCAAACAGTACACTGACACCTAGATTATTGATTAGACAGAAATAATGCTGGAAGTGCAGAGGCGTGGTAACCATTAAGGAGGTAAATACTGGTATAAAGTATTTCAGATGAAGCTGACAGTTGGCCTAACGCTCTGAACTCAATGTTTGTGATGTATTGTGATCAGTGTAAAAAGAGAGTATAAGTTAGTTATGAAGTAGAAGGTACATCCTTCTTGTTTTCAGGGACCGTGGTCTTGATGGTATTGAGCAGCACCTGGTCAGAGCTTTGCTGAATCCAGAGTCGGACAGCATACTCCTTGGTCCATTTAGCTATCAGTGAGGTGTCTCCAGAGCCGAGGGGAGAATCGAGCAGAGGAGTCTGTTCCTGCCGCCATCACGCCAGATAAGCTGATGTGGCCAGCTGAGCTCAAAATTATGTACCCCAGCTTAAAATGACCTTGTAAAAATAACATTAAGAGGGGAATTAAATTGTGTTAATATCAGGAACTGAGAACATCTCCATAATAGTTCCCCTAAAGACAAACTATTGAAGTCATGATGACAAATACCAACAGAGCTTGAACAAAACAAAACCAGTATTACCTCATATTACTACTACACGGGAGCCGCGCTAGCGTAGTGGTTACAACACCGCTCTGGCGACCGGGTGATACAGGATCAAACCCGGGCGACGGCATTTGAGGATTTTTCGTCGACCGGGATTTGGACTGGATTAACTCGAGACCTGGCGAGAACATTTGAAGGAGTGTCGTCGACCAGGGACTGGCGGCTCCTGAGCCGACCCAGCTGCAATGGGTACCTCCGAAATCGGCGAGTATTTGCCTGAATGGCGAGGGACACCTGTCTCTGTACAAGAAATAAAGGGATACTCACGTAAAATCAATGTCAGGTTAGACATAAATAATAACCTGAGATTTCGCCTCGAGTATTAGCGGGCGTAAAAAAAAAAAAAAAAAAAAAAAAAAAAAAAAAAAAAAAAAAAAAAAAAAAAAAAAAAAAACAAAAAAATTTACTACTACACAACTGACACACATAGGATACTTTTAATAATATATGTCATTACAATATTCATATTGATAAATTCTGTACATATAACTTGTAAGTAAAATTGATTGTGATTCCTGGTTCCCTTTGTAATTGAATCAGGACACATATTCATTCATAACAGCAATGAATACATATTGTTATTTGAAAAGTTATCAGTGACTCCTTTAAGTTATCCTTTAGAGTGTTATATGTATGTGAGTGTCACAGTGTTGTCAAGTGTGGTGGATAAATTAAATTGTTTATCCGTCTGTTGTTGTTATGACTTACACTTCATCATACACATACCCTAGACATACAACGTAGTCATCACACTATTCCAGAATAATTCTGACTGAGATATATATATATATGTGGCAGCAAGTAAGGTTATCTATAATACACTACACTTATTAGATATAGATACCTTCACAGCTGATCTCAGTCAGTACACTAAGTCCCCTATAAATATTTATAACATCCCACTTCACCACATATATTGGGGGCTCGTCCGGGATTTTGAATCTTTCCCTATTAAAAATATTGGGGGTAATTCACTTCAGGGAATATAAGAATTAAAAGGTTTCCTTGGGTGGAATTAAATAAGGTTGAGCTCACGGTGCCTGTGTTGTCCATTAGATATATTTAGAGATTAAATTGTTGGTTAGACATTGTAGAAATTTACCTGATAGACAATGGCGGACCTGGCCAAGTTTCGATCTGCTGCTGTACAGACTGCAAAAGAGTTAGGATTAGATGGGCAAGTTATGGTTGCCTATGTCACTACGGAATGTGACAAATTTATTGAACGCGAAGAAAGAAGATTAGAAAAAGAGGCCGAAAGAAAGTTAGAGGCTGAGACTAAGAGGTTGCAAGCTGAGGCTGAGACTAAGAGGTTGCAAGCTGAGGCTGAGACTAAGAGGTTGCAGATTGAGGCTGACAAAGAGGCTAAAGCATTGGAAGCCGAGGAAAGAAGACAGGCTGCAGAAAGGGAAGAGAAGAAATTAGCTGCAGAAAGGGAAGACAAGAGATTAGCTGCAGAAAGGGAAGCAGAAAAGGAGGAGAAGAGATTACAAAGGGAACATGAGTTACGAATAAGGGAGTTTGAGTTTCAGGGCCATGCTCCTGAAAATGGTGCCAGTCCCTTTGCCTCTGATGCCACTGCTAGCCAAGGAGCCTCAACCTCAGCTATGAATTTTCATTTAGATCATTTTGTTGAGAAAGACGATGATATAGAGAGCTACCTAAATAGGTATGAACTATTAGCTACCACGTATGGGTTAGAGAGAGAAAGGTGGAGCTTAAAGTTATCTCAGGGACTTCGTGGGGCAGCTTATGAAGTTTTTGCAAAAAATGAGCAGAGGTGATCAGGAAAATTATGACATGCTAAAGCAGGCTCTTTTGTTAAGGTATGAAAAGAATGCAGAATTTTATAGGAAAAAATTTAGGAATGCTAAACTACTGTCAGGTGAAACCTATCACCAGTTCTCTGCACGAATAGAGACATACTTGGAGAAATGGACTTCTCTGGGGAAAACCCAAGATCTTAAGGAAATGGTCCTTATAGAGCAATTAAGAGAGTCCATGGCTCCAGACCTGAGAAAGTTTCTCATGGAACAAGGTGCAGAGAGGCTGGATGAGTTGCTAAATGTTGCTGAAAGGTATCAAGCAGCTCAAGCAGAGGTAACAGGTAATAAAAAGAAACAAGTGGATAACTTTAGAGCACCACAGAACTTTAATAAATTTGATCCTAAGGATCAAAATAAAGGTAAGCACCAATTTGATAGGTCACGGTATGAAAATAAAAATAAATTCCCACAATTCGATGAAAGGAAATATGATGAAAGAAAATCTTTCAACCAAGGAAAAAGGTGGTGTAAAAATTGTCAGATGGACAATCATGACACTGACCGTTGCAGAAGGAAACCTGTGTATATGGCAACCCTTCAGGTCAGGTCGACCTCAAGACAGGAGGAGGATATTATGTTGGATACCACTCCAGAAGGGATGAGGAAGGCACAGGCTGGGGATAAAACACTCAAGCCTTGTTTCAGAAAATTGTCAACTTGTCATACAACTCCAGGCAAGGGAGATTTTTACATGAAAAACAAGTTGATGTATAGGAAGACTGGAGCTAGATCCAAAGGTCACGGACAGCTGGTACTTCCTAAAAGATATAGGGCAGACTTAATAAGGAGCTTACATGTGAAACCAGATGGGGACCATGAGAAGATAGGTACCATCATTCAAAAGGTGGCTCACAATTATTATTGGCCCAAAGCAAGATGGGACATTGAGAATTTTGTAGAAAGGTGTAGCATAGCACATGAGGGAACACCCACAAGCGGCAACATGGATCAGGACCTGGACACGCCACGGGGCAAAATTAGGCCTGATAATAAAAAGAAAAATAGATTTGATAAAGTGGACCAAATGGAATGGGAAGCCCCTTTTCACGGACAAGCTTCACTTAACTGTTTTACAATGGCCACTATGCGGAGAGTGCAAAAGGATGTCTTACCCCAGGATAAGCCGACAATCCCTCAATCGGACTTAAACAAACTGGAGGAAGAGGATGTAGAGAGGAAATCTCTCATCAAGAATTTTAAGTGGGGAGACAGCCCCAAAAGAAAAATTGGTAGCGGTCGTTTTGTGAATGATAATTCTGGGAGGAAAAATCATCACTATAAAGCTTCGAGTGGAAGAGACCATACCGGTGCATGGACAAATAGGTCCACACAATTAAAGGTCCATATGTAGCTATGTTAAGAACGTGGACTGATGAAAAGGCAGAGGAAAACATTACATCTTCATACCAATATGTGAATGAGCTGACCACTCGGTTAAAAACTGGCTGGAAACTTGCCAATGAAAATTTGAAACAAGCCAGGAAGAAACATGCTGCCTATTATAACAGGAAGGCGAAAGACAGAAATTTGGCTGTGGGAGAGAAAGTACTGCTTCTTTTGCCTGGGAGTCAGAATAAGTTACAAATTGGATGGCAGGGTCCATATACAGTTTTAGAGAAGGTGTCTAGAACAAATTATAAGATAGATAAGAAGGGGAAAGAAAAAATCTATCATGTGAATCTCCTGAAGAAATATTTGGAAAGAGAACATCAGGAAGAGACACACTTGTTGACCTTGTCCATCGCCATGGAGATGAAAAAGGAACCACTTTCATCATTTGAATATCCATTACACCCCTGTGAGACAGCAGCACAGGTAAAAATCAGTACACATTTAACGAAAACTCAGAAAGAGAGAGTGCAACAGGTTCTAAATAATCATGCAGAGGTGTTAACAGACCGACCAGGGCATACAAACCTATTGGAATATGATATGAAACTAATAGACTCCACACCTGTCTGTATGAAACCATATTCGATTCCGTTTGCTAAGGAGAGAGCTTTGAAGGAAGAGATAGACTATCTATTGAAGGAAGGAATTATTTCGCACAGTGAGTCTTCGTATAGTTCCGGTGTTGTACTCTTAAGGAAGCCCTCTGGAGAACATAGACTCTGTATAGATTACAGGAGACTGAATGCTATTACAGAAGGACAGGTGGATCCATTGCCGGATACAAATCAGCTGTTTGCCAGGCTAAATAAAGCTAAATATTTCTCAAAAGTGGATCTGAGTAAAGGATACTATCAGATTCCAGTAAAGCCTGAGGTTAGACCATACCTAGCTTTTAGTACCTCAGAAGGACACTATGAGTTTAATAGATTGCCATTTGGATTGAAGAATGCGCCTAGTGTCTTCTCTAGAATGATGAGAAAATTATTGGATCCTCTGAATAATCCCTGTATAACAAATTTTATGGATGATATCCTTATAGCAACAGAAACATTTGAGGAACACATTGACTCTCTGAACATGCTGTTTGATCGACTTAGGGCGGCAAATTTAACAGCCCGACCAACCAAATGTTGCGTTGGATGTAAAGAATTGGAATTTTTGGGACACACAGTTTATCAGGGAAACATGACCCCTGACCCAAAGAATTTAGAGAAACTACAGAAAGCCCCGAGACCACAAACCAAGAAGGACGTGAGATCCTTTGTCTCATTATGTGGTTTCTACCAGAAGTATATCAAAAACTTTAATTCCATATGTGCACCGTTAACTGAATTGACACGTAAAGGACATCCAGATCGCATTACATGGACACCACAATGTGAAATGACTTACCAAGAATTGAAGGAAAAGCTCACAAGTAAACCCATTTTGAAATTACCTGACTTAAGTCAAGAATTCATAGTAAGGACGGATGCAAGTAATATTTGGTTAGGTGCAACTCTACTACAGAAATCAGATGCATTGGATGGGGAATTAAGCCCAGTGGCATATGCTAGCAGAAAGTTGAATAAAGCTGAAATCAACTACTCAACTAGCGAAAAAGAATGTCTTGCAGTAATATGGGCGATAAAGAAATTCAATATTTATCTATATGGGAAGGCATTTAAGTTGCAAACAGACCACAAACCTTTATCGTTTCTAGCACAGGCTAGGCATGAGAACTCCAGGTTACTCCGATGGTCTTTACTTTTGGCTCCATATAATTTTAGCATTGAGTATATATCTGGAAAAACCAATTTGGGAGCGGATTTTTTAAGCCGCCATCCGTGTGATGAGAATCACCGTAAACCCCAGAAATAATAATAAATTTCTCTATGTGTATATAGAATAAAGGACTGACATATAATGTCTGTTTTAAGAGGGGAGGTGTCGTGGAATATTCTAATCCACATATATAAATTATTAGGTAAATATGAAGCCTAACAAATAAAATTAATAAAGAAAAGAGCAATGGTAAAATAACAGTGCTGTCACAAAGAAGGTACTCGAAATCCCCCTTGTTTTCTGCTTCGTCTGCAAATTGTAACGCTTTCACGTTGATAGTAAAAGCTTACTGTATTATACCCGCTTTCTTCAATGAAACGTGTGCTGTATTTCTTGGAAAAACATTGAGAGGCAGACTGCGTAATGACCTAAATTAATCCTAACATTAATTATACTGCGTTACCAAAACGAACGAACAGATGGACTCAAATAGAAAGAGAGAGGGGCGAATAAAATCAGGAACGCATGCAAAATTAAACACGCGTCTCGCTATTAATGCCACCCCCAACAAGCGTAACGCGATACACAATTACTACTATCACGCGTGTTAGGCTACATGCACTAACTTTTTCGGACGAACAGTGATAAAATCCATTACCCATCCCAGAGTTAGGTTTTAAAATCCTGAAAAACGCTTATAAGGAAAGATGACAATAGATGGGTTTACGTTTGAAAACATTACAGTACCCAGACAGCACATCTTCGAAACAGGAGGTAGAAGAAATTGCATATTTTGAACGCAGCCACGTAGCTCTTTTAAATTTGGATATTTGGGTTCCTTAGGGCTTGCTGACAAAGAATATGTAAAACGTTACGCAAATAGCCCAGGAATTAATAAATTATAACCAAAATAAAATAGTGGGGATGCCTGACAACATGAAATCATTTCTGCTCATAAAATTTTTTTATAACGTGTTTGAAAAAACCTTACGTTACAGAAATAGCCTACCATGTAAACTCCAAATTGATTGGAGTGCAACAAATGAAAGACTAACCACGATTGGTCGGGCTATAAATACTATCTATCGTTGTTAGGGGAGACGTGGAAAGGTAACATTTTTTTCAAACACTTGTCGAAACGTGGCTCCATTGGCTAGACTCGCTGATATACTCACTTAGGAGCGTTAGTTCGAGACCACTAGTGAAAATAAGCTTGATAAAGCAACAGTGCGTTGAAGCCAGCTCATATTTTGCTAAATAAAAGCCTGGAACATAAGCAGATGGGAATTTGTGCCAGTAATTGTGCCAGAATTCATTGCTAATCAACGTATCTGTGTTTGTTTCCATGAATTGTGGTAAGCTTGAAACATTCAGTATCTTTTAATGAAAATTGAATGTGAATTGTTAATTTATGCCTGTATATATGTGTAGTTCAGTAGCAAACATGATGTAAAGCCTATAATGCTTCCGCCTGAACAGAAGGTGTCGGAGGAAAGTAAAACTGCATGGAATGGCCAAACAGTACACTGACACCTAGATTATTGATTAGACAGAAATAATGCTGGAAGTGCAGAGGCGTGGTAACCATTAAGGAGGTAAATACTGGTATAAAGTATTTCAGATGAAGCTGACAGTTGGCCTAACGCTCTGAACTCAATGTTTGTGATGTATTGTGATCAGTGTAAAAAGAGAGTATAAGTTAGTTATGAAGTAGAAGGTACATCCTTCTTGTTTTCAGGGACCGTGGTCTTGATGGTATTGAGCAGCACCTGGTCAGAGCTTTGCTGAATCCAGAGTCGGACAGCATACTCCTTGGTCCATTTAGCTATCAGTGAGGTGTCTCCAGAGCCGAGGGGAGAATCGAGCAGAGGAGTCTGTTCCTGCCGCCATCACGCCAGATAAGCTGATGTGGCCAGCTGAGCTCAAAATTATGTACCCCAGCTTAAAATGACCTTGTGAAAATAACATTAAGAGGGGAATTAAATTGTGTTAATATCAGGAACTGAGAACATCTCCATAATAGTTCCCCTAAAGACAAACTATTGAAGTCATGATGACAAATACCAACAGAGCTTGAACAAAACAAAACCAGTATTACCTCATATTACTACTACACAACTGACACACATAGGATACTTTTAATAATATATGTCATTACAATATTCATATTGATAAATTCTGTACATATAACTTGTAAGTAAAATTGATTGTGATTCCTGGTTCCCTTTGTAATTGAATCAGGACACATATTCATTCATAACAGCAATGAATACATATTGTTATTTGAAAAGTTATCAGTGACTCCTTTAAGTTATCCTTAGAGTGTTATATGTATGTGAGTGTCACAGTGTTGTCAAGTGTGGTGGAATAAATTAAATTGTTTATCCGTCTGTTGTTGTTATGACTTACACTTCATCATACACATACCCTAGACATACAACGTAGTCATCACACTATTCCAGAATAATTCTGACTGAGATATATATATATATGTGGCAGCAAGTAAGGTTATCTATAATACACTACACTTATTAGATATAGATACCTTCACAGCTGATCTCAGTCAGTACACTAAGTCCCCTATAAATATTTATAACATCCCACTTCACCACATGCCGTAGGGGAATGAAGTGTTAGAGACTTCACTATACTCAGTCCAGCATCGAGAGGTGGGGGTGACAAGTTCCCTTCCTCGCTGCCTCTTCCTTCCCTTACTCAAGAGCAAAGTTAAGTACCCATTTAAAGCTGGATATACTGGAGTGTGTCGATACTATGACTTTAAAACTGGCACCTACGCCGCGAGAGACCAACGCTCTAACCACTCTTTCAATCGGACACTGTCTTCTAGAGTGCGTGGTTTCAAGCTTATATTTATGCATGGAGGCATCTTTATATGACCACCAGCTATGCACATTGCTATAATATGTATATGTGGAAGTGAACCTCTGTCTCTGAGGCTAAAATTACACCCTCGTTGACTCTTGAAATCATCCACACTTCCAGGGATTCCACATGTTGTTGAGAACCCAGCATTGCACACTAAGCTCGGAGAAGTCACTTGAGCCTCAGACGTAACTCTTTGGTTTTGACCTGACCTGACTGCATGCAGGAGGCTCTCACAATGGACCCAGTGATGGGCAAGGGGAGCTGAGAAGTGGCTCTGTGCAGGCCATGACAATTTCTTGAGAGAGCCATGAACCAGAGCACAGTATTTTAGCTCTGCATAGATGGAGAGCTCCCTAGGATAGCGGGGAATGCACAGTATGCCACACGCTTCTTAGGCCTATCTTGGGACCAGATGTGACGATCCTTTAAATGGAAGCCAGGCTCATGACTTCAACTCAACATGTTTCGGAATGGCAGAAAAAACACAGGAAAAGCCTAGATCTACAGTGTAGATAATACCAAGGAGTCTTCAACTTGGTATTGGCTGAGCGAGAAACTCCGCTGCCCTAGTTAAACAACAACAACAAAGCTTATATTTCCTCAGTTATGTTAAAATTGTTCAAATATGTTTCACTGTAAACCTTGCCTTTGTCCAGTTGCTTCCATTTTTCATAGCTTCATACAGAAGGGGAGGGGGGAGGGGGGATAAGAGTGGACAGGAACGTAACGTTTCAAACAAGGGTCGGCAACCCAGGAGCTTTTGCGATCTACTTCAGTAGCACAGAGTCCTCTAACGATCTACCAAATGTATGTGTATGTGCGGGTGGTGGGGAGGGGTGATGATGAACTTTACGAAGAAAAGATCCTATTTCTTTCAGTTCACGAGTGTATGTTAGTAGCCAGCTCGAGAGGTTTCATTGGGAATGCGTAAAAAGTACCTTTGATCTCGGGGACACCACTATTTTAAATGCCGGCGGGAGATTTCTAAGCTAAAATTTTCCTGTTTAAAAAGTCTTTTTTCCCCCTCCCAGCAGTCGCCTAAAGATCTACCAAATAATTCCATGGGATCTACCTGTATATCGGGACCCACTGGTTGCCGTCCCATGGTTTAAAATACAGTGGCGGTTCCAGGGGGTTGTCATTGGGGGTGCTGCACTGTTCATTCATTTAAAATACTATACATAATACTCACAAATTGTGACCACCATGTGAAATATCAACTCAGACACAAATGATTAGCGTCTTATCTCATCTAAAATCTGTCAAGAAGTTCTGAAAAGTTATTTTTAAAGTTTACTGCAACTAGGAGTAATCATTGTCAGTCGTAGCAGCTTCCCGAGTCTCAAACAGGTTACACAGACATGTATGCTACTATTTCTCGTGTTTAAAATTGTCATTGTAACTTCCCTTTAATTTGCTCATTGCACTTGAGCTGTGGATGGCTGCAGCTCTGGTTAAAAAATTCAAACCAATCGTAGTTCGCCTCTAGCTGTGTGTATGACAAGCATTCGCTTATAAGAGGTCAAGGTCACTTGAGTTGTAATCGTTTGCAGCACTTTTCCCCAATACGGTGTTAGATAATTTTTTTTTTTGTATTTAACCCTTCCGGTGTAACCTCAATTTTTTTGGTCTGTCCGTATTATGTATTATAATGTAGTAGAGACAGCAGTATGCAGTCCTTTTCTTAGGGAGTGCTGCAGCTCAACAGCTCATTAAAGAAAGCCCCCACTGTTAAAATATATGAATACCGAAGCTCGCAACGCAAATCAAATTGGACACGAAAATGTGGTAGGGAGGTGTCGGGCAAATCCAGCGTTTATATATAATAGATGAATTATAGCCGCTATGTTGATGTATCTCATAGGGAAGATGTTTAGGAATTTAGGAAAACCGAGGAAGTAAACACAGCCGAATATGCACATTCAACGGGATTCTATTCTTACACCTTCTCTGTCAGGCTATCTCTTTGGTTACATTCAGTTTTACCGTCGGCGTTCGTCCGGCGATCAAGAGTGACTTCCCCTTTATTAAGCAGTGTTGCCAGATATTTTCAAGAAAAGTAGCAAGAAAACAATTTAAACATAGCCAAATGGAATTTAAAGTAGCCCAGTTTGCGTGTGTGTGTGAATTTATATATACGAGTATATATTCACACACTCACAAACTGGGGCTCGTATTTAATATATATGTATATATATATATATAGATATCAACAGTGCTCTATTTCTACGGATACGACGTTAGAAGATCTCAGCCAGGAGTCAGTCCACAGCGCGGAGAATAATCAAGTTGATCTGCCTTATGATGATCTCAAATACTTCTTGGTGGCAACCACAATGGAATGGGTTCAATTATCTGCACAAGACAACTGGAGGCTTACACTTGGGAGTCATGACCAAAGTGCCCCCCCTTTTTCTTCTTTTTAGAGTGTAAAGGAGATTAAAGGGCTTAAACACTTGATTGACCGCTGGACCTTTTCTGACGACCACATTGCCTTCTATTGTATCGCTCTGTATAGAGTTTCCTATTATCATAATTAAAATGTGGATTCAAATACTACGTTTTTATAGATTGCATAGCTGGCATAATAGCAGAATATTTATAAATAGGAACTGCCGACAAACTAAAGCACCGATAAAATGACTGCTATACTGCCAAAGACACGAGGAACAAATAAGGAGCATGTGGCCGTCACCAGTGCGATTCCTGGACATTCTCTATGGAAATATCTGGTAACACTGCAGATTAAAGAGAAGTCACTCTCTTCACTTTTGATCGCCGGACGAACGCCGGACGCTAAAACTGAATTTTACCATCTCTTTTCTTGTTCTTGTCTTTCTCTTGTACTGTTTTTTGTTTTAATTATTGGCTCGGTAAAGGAGGATTTAACAAAAATATATTAATAATTCTGATTTTTTTGGTGGTTTTTATTTTATTTTGTTGGTAGTTCTTAAAATACCTTTTGTGACATTGACTTGACTTTGATCCACTGTCACTGAGCGCCAGCTCTTGGTGACCTTTGTGACATTAAACCCCTCTTTTATTTCACCTCACATGTCGGAGACATTTAGCAGCAGTTTGTCCTGCTTCTTTTTTATTTTATTATTATTATTATTTTGTGTGAGCGTGTGTGTGTGTGTGTGTGTGTGTGTGTGTGGTAAATCACGTGACGGCATGACCGCAGAACAATCGCTTCCGGTTTCTGTGTTTTCTCCCCGCAAAGGTCGCATAGCTTCATGGACATCGACCGTGATAATTGGTGCCTGTGCTGTGAGTGTCCTTTCTATTTGCATTTTATTTTTGTGTGTGGTAAATTTCCAACGTATTCATTAATTCAGCTGTTACGCTTGTAGCAAAAATAAGGTCAGGTCTCATAAATGTCAGACATTGTATCATCTGGAGTAGTTCTCCGTTACTAGAGGGCGCTGCGCTTAATTAGAGAGTCCTTGAAAACTGTGTCATGATTTATTAGCTTTTCTCACGGTCGCGTTAGTTAAAACATGTTCCTTCTTGCGTCTCGTAGGGTGGAAACACTGGGAAGGGGTTCCACCCCTGACCTGGTTAACGTTCAACTTAGACAGTGTCATCTGCCCTTGAACTTCTGTCCATTCGCCTTATTTGAACTCTCGCTCTTAGGGTCGATGCTTGGGTGCCTTATACTCGCCTGTTCTAGCCAATGTATTTTATTCTTCCTTTCATTATACTTAACGGATTCATGTTTCATTTACTCTAGCTACAATAACTGGACATGCTGGATGATGCCATAAGTGTGCACCGGTTATTGAACATATAATCTGGAATAGAGATACTATGTAGGCTAAATTCACTGTAACCCATATGAGGTTGAACGGGATATTTTTCTACTCGAAGTTTTTGTCAAAATTAATTAAAATAATGTTATTTCCGATTTGGACTTTTTGCCTTCATTGTTCAATGATATCCTGGTTCTCTCCCCCCGCCTTTAAAAAAAAAAATGTCCACTAAACCTTATTCGCACTCTGATATTGTATTTCAAACCAGTTAATGTTTTTACTTACTTTCAGATTTTTATTGTTTGCGTGGATATTTTTTTTTACCTTTGTCTTCTATTTCACGGTTTTTGAAAAAGAAACACAGCTGCAATCGGTCGCTCCTAGTATTATTCCTAGACCTATTCTGGTATTGTCAGCTGTGTCAGTCTTCCATATACTTAAAGGCTTCGTCTATAATGGACGAAGCGCTGAGTGGGTTTTCGCCGTAAGAGAGGACAATCTAGTTAACGCCGGGAAATTATCATATTTAATTAGAAATGTGTAACAGATTAGTCCGACCCTTGTTCTTAACTGCGTTAGGGAAACAAAAGGAAACGATAATTTTGTGGGTAAAACTACTTACAAAATTATAGAACCTCTTTGTACCAATCTCTGAGAAAGGTCGTCTGGCTGTCACGTTGAGTCCTACCGTTACGGTAAATTTCATCAAGTCAATGTCACAAGTTACGTCGTATTGGGCAGCAGGAAGTACTGCCAAGCGAGTCCTTGACCGGGGGAAAAAACAAAAATTAGCGATTGGCTTGAAGTAAGATTACATTATATCCTGTTCCAAAGAGTGATAGTATTTCATTCCTTTTTCACTTCTATTTTTCTGCATGCTTGTAAGATTTCAATGATTCAGCCCAGCCTCTTTTCCTTTTCTTGCAAGCTTCCATTCCATGCATGGGATTTGTTCGACTTCTGGTTGTTGAACTACTAAGCAATTATAGTTACCGCAAATGCCTCTTGTTTCTTGATGTTTGAGAAATTTCACATTAAACATTTTGTTTTTTTCGCAGCTGTCTGTTTGTGATTGATTACCTTCTGAATTTCAGATTTATTTTGGTTAACTGGAGATTGAAATCTGATGCCTCAAATGCTTCTCTATATACTGTTGCATCATTTGATGATGATTTAAACTGTTTAAATTAAGCCAATCAATCTGATTTTCTGATATGTGTTTGATGACATCCATGTTGCTTGATGTGTAAGCTTCCGACGATCACAAGTTAATTTCAAGTTAATTACGTTTATAAACAATTCACAGTTTTTATTCATTGTCCCATGTTTCGTGATTTGTTTCATTTGCTCTTTGCAGTGGTGGTCCACTGATGGCCAAAAATCGAGTACAAGGATGTCTTTCCTAAAGGTAGATAAACTCGCTCAAAATTACAGAAATGTAAATAGCAGAATGGGGCTCTTATTTTAACAGAGTCTGCCGTCAAATACACGGAGCTTCATTCCACGTGCTGCCTACTTGTTCCTAAACATTCATGATTGTTATTTTTATTGATCATTTCAGTTTAGTTTGCACATTATGTTACCACTTTTCAATTTTTATTATTGTCTTGTGCTTATTAAAGTGCATACCCCTAGAAGTTAGTAAGTAACGAACTCGAAATTAATTATTTGGAGACTAAAGGAAATGCCGAGCTATGAATTTTTTTTTTTTTTTTTTTTCATTTCAAATAGTTAACAATTCTGATCTGAAAATAAGGACACCAAAATGAGATTTTAATGCAAAGCTGTAAACGGAAAAATCGCTAGTGTCAACTGTCATTTTTGATCATTTGACTGTTTTTTCAGTTGTTTTTGGGAATATTCTTGATTTGCTTTAAATGAGACAAAAGTCTGATGTGCTTTGTTTAAATGTCAGCGCGTAATAATTGCAACTATTTTCTGCTTCATACTCAATACGCGACAAGTTAAGAATTACACAGTTTTATTATCAACAAAGCTGTTTTTGCATTTTCGATCAAGAAACAGCAAATGCCAGCATATTGGTGGAGCATATAATTAATATCTCAACAGTGTTTTGATTATCTTCATCAATAAAGCTTTATAATTCGAAATACAACATTTTTACTATGAGTTATATAACATAAGAAATGTTACAATTTTCGAATACCCAGAAGGGATAATGCTGTATTTCCAGGGCTAAAATTCTTGCTAAAAGAAAAGTTATAATTTTGACGGTAAAGCGTGAGTTGTATGGACAAAAAAAATTAGGACGTGATTAGACACGTGTGTTGTGTTGGTATTTTATTGCTCATTGCTCAACAATTAAGTGCACTGTAAGTAAGCAGGATGACTTCATTTTTGAATTTTGTATCCTTTTCAAAGTTCATGCACTATGAGACAAAGGGAACTAAATGTTTCAAGACCTGAAGGTCTTTTATATTTGGACATGCGCCCTAATATAACCGACTAGGTTGAACGGCACGCGCCTCGCCAAAACGAGGCAAAATTTTATTTAAAAAACAAAACAGAGACAATATAAAAGGGGGAACAACACTCACCTCTTTTTCGTTAGTCACCGCCGTGTCATTAGTCAAGGTTGTTCTATTTCTGATATGTTCAGAACGAACTTGAAACATGTTAAGAGTTATTCATGAACTTGCAATCACGTCGTATGTCAGTGTAGTTGTTTGCTGGATTATCTGTGAATTAAATCACCGCACTAGCACGACTCGTCAGTATCAAAGTCAAACACGATATTCATGTAAAACAAGGGGTCGGCAACAAGTAGATCCCGATCTACCGGTAGATAAGTAGCATCGGCACTTCAGCATTTTGGTAAGTCCCATTTTTAACAGGCTAAAAACAACCAAACTCTATTTTGCTAGATACATTAAAGCCTAAAGATTTTTCGGTGAAGAAACCTAATTGTTTTTCAAAATCACCATTCTTATTTATTTACAAGTGTAAAAGTAATTGATCATTAAATTTGTATATGTTGATTTTGACAAATTCATAGTTGAAGTACGACCCGGAGAGACCATTTGCTGTACTACAGACAATGGTTCGAAGCTTGCGATCGACACTTGAAGATTCTGGCCGAGAGATTCTCATTACAGAGAGAAAGGCATACGTATGACTCAGAACCTTTAGTATGTATTGGCGGTGACTAACGCGGTGACTAACGAAAAAGAGGTGAGTGTTGTTCTCCCTTTTATATTGTCTCTGTTTTTATTTTTAAATAAAATTTTGCCTCGTTTTGGCGAGGCGCGTGCCGTTCAACCTAGTCGGTTATATTAGGGCGCATGTCCAAATATAAAAGACCGTCAGGTCTTGAAACATTTAGTTCCCTTTGTCTCATAGTGCATGAACTTTGAAAAGGATACAAAATTCAAAAATGAAGTCATCCTGCTTACTTACAGTGCACTTAATTGTTGAGCAATGAGCAATAAAATACCAACACAACACACGTGTCTAATCACGTCCTAATTTTTTTTGTCCATACAACTCACGCTTTACCGTCAAAATTATAACTTTTCTTTTAGCAAGAATTTTAGCCCTGGAAATACAGCATTATCCCTTCTGGGTATTCGAAAATTGTAACATTTCTTATGTTATATAACTCATAGTAAAAATGTTGTATTTCGAATTATAAAGCTTTATTGATGAAGATAATCAAAACACTGTTGAGATATTAATTATATGCTCCACCAATATGCTGGCATTTGCTGTTTCTTGATCGAAAATGCAAAAACAGCTTTGTTGATAATAAAACTGTGTAATTCTTAACTTGTCGCGTATTGAGTATGAAGCAGAAAATAGTTGCAATTATTACGCGCTGACATTTAAACAAAGCACATCAGACTTTTGTCTCATTTAAAGCAAATCAAGAATATTCCCAAAACAACTGAAAAAACAGTCAAATGATCAAAAATGACAGTTGACACTAGCGATTTTTCCGTTTACAGCTTTGCATTAAAATCTCATTTTGGTGTCCTTATTTTCAGATCAGAATTGTTAACTATTTGAAATGAAAAAAAAAAAAAAAAAAAATTCATAGCTCGGCATTTCCTTTAGTCTCCAAATAATTAATTTCGAGTTCGTTACTTACTAACTTCTAGGGGTATGCACTTTAATAAGCACAAGACAATAATAAAAATTGAAAAGTGGTAACATAATGTGCAAACTAAACTGAAATGATCAATAAAAATAACAATCATGAATGTTTAGGAACAAGTAGGCAGCACGTGGAATGAAGCTCCGTGTATTTGACGGCAGACTCTGTTAAAATAAGAGCCCCATTCTGCTATTTACATTTCTGTAATTTTGAGCGAGTTTATCTACCTTTAGGAAAGACATCCTTGTACTCGATTTTTGGCCATCAGTGGACCACCACTGCAAAGAGCAAATGAAACAAATCACGAAACATGGGACAATGAATAAAAACTGTGAATTGTTTATAAACGTAATTAACTTGAAATTAACTTGTGATCGTCGGAAGCTTACACATCAAGCAACATGGATGTCATCAAACACATATCAGAAAATCAGATTGATTGGCTTAATTTAAACAGTTTAAATCATCATCAAATGATGCAACAGTATATAGAGAAGCATTTGAGGCATCAGATTTCAATCTCCAGTTAACCAAAATAAATCTGAAATTCAGAAGGTAATCAATCACAAACAGACAGCTGCGAAAAAAACAAAATGTTTAATGTGAAATTTCTCAAACATCAAGAAACAAGAGGCATTTGCGGTAACTATAATTGCTTAGTAGTTCAACAACCAGAAGTCGAACAAATCCCATGCATGGAATGGAAGCTTGCAAGAAAAGGAAAAGAGGCTGGGCTGAATCATTGAAATCTTACAAGCATGCAGAAAAATAGAAGTGAAAAAAGGAATGAAATACTATCACTCTTTGGAACAGGATATAATGTAATCTTACTTCAAGCCAATCGCTAATTTTTGTTTTTTCCCCCGGTCAAGGACTCGCTTGGCAGTACTTCCTGCTGCCCAATACGACGTAACTTGTGACATTGACTTGATGAAATTTACCGTAACGGTAGGACTCAACGTGACAGCCAGACGACCTTTCTCAGAGATTGGTACAAAGAGGTTCTATAATTTTGTAAGTAGTTTTACCCACAAAATTATCGTTTCCTTTTGTTTCCCTAACGCAGTTAAGAACAAGGGTCGGACTAATCTGTTACACATTTCTAATTAAATATGATAATTTCCCGGCGTTAACTAGATTGTCCTCTCTTACGGCGAAAACCCACTCAGCGCTTCGTCCATTATAGACGAAGCCTTTAAGTATATGGAAGACTGACACAGCTGACAATACCAGAATAGGTCTAGGAATAATACTAGGAGCGACCGATTGCAGCTGTGTTTCTTTTTCAAAAACCGTGAAATAGAAGACAAAGGTAAAAAAAAATATCCACGCAAACAATAAAAATCTGAAAGTAAGTAAAAACATTAACTGGTTTGAAATACAATATCAGAGTGCGAATAAGGTTTAGTGGACATTTTTTTTTTTAAAGGCGGGGGGAGAGAACCAGGATATCATTGAACAATGAAGGCAAAAAGTCCAAATCGGAAATAACATTATTTTAATTAATTTTGACAAAAACTTCGAGTAGAAAAATATCCCGTTCAACCTCATATGGGTTACAGTGAATTTAGCCTACATAGTATCTCTATTCCAGATTATATGTTCAATAACCGGTGCACACTTATGGCATCATCCAGCATGTCCAGTTATTGTAGCTAGAGTAAATGAAACATGAATCCGTTAAGTATAATGAAAGGAAGAATAAAATACATTGGCTAGAACAGGCGAGTATAAGGCACCCAAGCATCGACTAAGAGCGAGAGTTCAAATAAGGCGAATGGACAGAAGTTCAAGGGCAGATGACACTGTCTAAGTTGAACGTTAACCAGGTCAGGGGTGGAACCCCTTCCCAGTGTTTCCACCCTACGAGACGCAAGAAGGAACATGTTTTAACTAACGCGACCGTGAGAAAAGCTAATAAATCATGACACAGTTTTCAAGGACTCTCTAATTAAGCGCAGCGCCCTCTAGTAACGGAGAACTACTCCAGATGATACAATGTCTGACATTTATGAGACCTGACCTTATTTTTGCTACAAGCGTAACAGCTGAATTAATGAATACGTTGGAAATTTACCACACACAAAAATAAAATGCAAATAGAAAGGACACTCACAGCACAGGCACCAATTATCACGGTCGATGTCCATGAAGCTATGCGACCTTTGCGGGGAGAAAACACAGAAACCGGAAGCGATTGTTCTGCGGTCATGCCGTCACGTGATTTACCACACACACACACACACACACACACACACACACACGCTCACACAAAATAATAATAATAATAAAATAAAAAAGAAGCAGGACAAACTGCTGCTAAATGTCTCCGACATGTGAGGTGAAATAAAAGAGGGGTTTAATGTCACAAAGGTCACCAAGAGCTGGCGCTCAGTGACAGTGGATCAAAGTCAAGTCAATGTCACAAAAGGTATTTTAAGAACTACCAACAAAATAAAATAAAAACCACCAAAAAAATCAGAATTATTAATATATTTTTGTTAAATCCTCCTTTACCGAGCCAATAATTAAAACAAAAAACAGTACAAGAGAAAGACAAGAACAAGAAAAGAGATGGTAAAATTCAGTTTTAGCGTCCGGCGTTCGTCCGGCGATCAAAAGTGAAGAGAGTGACTTCTCTTTAATCTGCAGTGTTACCAGATATTTCCATAGAGTACGTCCAGGACTCGCACTGGTAACGGCCACTTGGTCCTTCTCTCTTCCTCGTGTCTTTGGCAGAACTGCAGACGATGTTCAGCGGCCAATTTATCGGTGCTATAGTTTGTCGGCAGTTACTCTTTGTACAAATTCTGCTATTTAAGCCAGCTATGCAGCCTTTACAAACGTAGTATTTGAATCCACATTTTAATTAAAATGATAGGAAACTCTATACAGAGCGATACAATAGAAGGCAATGTGGTCGTCAGAAAAGGTCCAGCGGTCAATCAAGTGTTTAAGCCCTTTAATCTCCTTTACACTCTAAAAAGAAGAAAAAGGGGGGGCACTTTGGTCATGACTCCCAAGTGTAAGCCTCCAGTTGTCTTGTGCAGATAATTGAACCCATTCCATTGTGGTTGCCACCAAGAAGTATTTGAGATCATCATAAGGCAGATCAACTTGATTATTCTCCGCGCTGTGGACTGACTCCTGGCTGAGATCTTCTAACGTCGTATCCGTAGAAATAGAGCACTGTTGATATCTATATATATATATATACATATATATTAAATACGAGCCCCAGTTTGTGAGTGTGTGAATATATACTCGTATATATAAATTCACACACACACAAACTGTGTTACTTTGGATTCCATTTTGCTACTTTTAAATTTTTTTCTCGCTACTTTTCTTGAAAATATCTGGCAGCACTGCATAGTAAAGGGAAGTCACTCTTGATCGCCGTACGAACGCCGACGCTAAAACTGAATGTAACCAAAGAGATAGCCTGACAGAGAAGGTGTAAGAATAGAATCCCGTTGAATGTGCATATTCGGCTGTGTTTACTTCCTCGGTTTTCCTAAATTCCTAAACATCTTCCCTATGAGATACATCAACATAGCGGCTATAATTCATCTATTATATATAAACGCTGGATTTGCCCGACACCTCCCTACCACATTTTCGTGTCCAATTTGATTTGCGTTGCGAGCTTCGGTATTCATATATTTTAACAGTGGGGGCTTTCTTTAATGAGCTGTTGAGCTGCAGCACTCCCTAAGAAAAGGACTGCATACTGCTGTCTCTACTACATTATAATACATAATACGGACAGACCAAAAAAATTGAGGTTACACCGGAAGGGTTAAATACAAAAAAAAAATTATCTAACACCGTATTGGGGAAAAGTGCTGCAAACGATTACAACTCAAGTGACCTTGACCTCTTATAAGCGAATGCTTGTCATACACACAGCTAGAGGCGAACTACGATTGGTTTGAATTTTTTAACCAGAGCTGCAGCCATCCACAGCTCAAGTGCAATGAGCAAATTAAAGGGAAGTTACAATGACAATTTTAAACACGAGAAATAGTAGCATACATGTCTGTGTAACCTGTTTGAGACTCGGGAAGCTGCTACGACTGACAATGATTACTCCTAGTTGCAGTAAACTTTAAAAATAACTTTTCAGAACTTCTTGACAGATTTTAGATGAGATAAGACGCTAATCATTTGTGTCTGAGTTGATATTTCACATGGTGGTCACAATTTGTGAGTATTATGTATAGTATTTTAAATGAATGAACAGTGCAGCACCCCCAATGACAACCCCCTGGAACCGCCACTGTATTTTAAACCATGGGACGGCAACCAGTGGGTCCCGATATACAGGTAGATCCCATGGAATTATTTGGTAGATCTTTAGGCGACTGCTGGGAGAGGGAAAAAAGACTTTTTAAACAGAAAAATTTTAGCTTAGAAATCTGGTTTACAGTGAAACATATTTGAAACAATTTTAACATAACTGAGGAAATATAAGCTTTGTTGTTGTTGTTTTAACTAGGGCAGCGGAGTTTCTCGCTCAGCCAATACCAAGTTGAAGACTCCTTGGTATTATCTACACTGTAGATCTAGGCTTTTCCTGTGTTTTTTCTGCCATTCCGAAACATGTTGAGTTGAAGTCATGAGCCTGGCTTCCATTTAAAGGATCGTCACATCTGGTCCCAAGATAGGCCTAAGAAGCGTGTGGCATACTGTGCATTCCCCGCTATCCTAGGGAGCTCTCCATCTATGCAGAGCTAAAATACTGTGCTCTGGTTCATGGCTCTCTCAGAAATTGTCATGGCCTGCACAGAGCCACTTCTCAGCTCCCCTTGCCCATCACTGGGTCCATTGTGAGAGCCTCCTGCATGCAGTCAGGTCAGGTCAAAACCAAAGAGTTACGTCTGAGGCTCAAGTGACTTCTCCGAGCTTAGTGTGCAATGCTGGGTTCTCAACAACATGTGGAATCCCTGGAAGTGTGGATGATTTCAAGAGTCAACGAGGGTGTAATTTTAGCCTCAGAGACAGAGGTTCACTTCCACATATACATATTATAGCAATGTGCATAGCTGGTGGTCATATAAAGATGCCTCCATGCATAAATATAAGCTTGAAACCACGCACTCTAGAAGACAGTGTCCGATTGAAAGAGTGGTTAGAGCGTTGGTCTCTCGCGGCGTAGGTGCCAGTTTTAAAGTCATAGTATCGACACACTCCAGTATATCCAGCTTTAAATGGGTACTTAACTTTGCTCTTGAGTAAGGGAAGGAAGAGGCAGCGAGGAAGGGAACTGGTCACCCCCCCCCTCTCGTTGCGGGACCTAGTATGTGGAGTCTCTAACACTTCATTCCCCTACGGCATGTGGTGAAGTGGGATGTTATAAATATTTATAGGGGACTTAGTGTACTGACTGAGATCAGCTGTGAAGGTATCTATATCTAATAAGTGTAGTGTATTATAGATAACCTTACTTGCTGCCACATATATATATATATCTCAGTCAGAATTATTCTGGAATAGTGTGATGACTACGTTGTATGTCTAGGGTATGTGTTTGATGAAGTGTAAGTCATAACAACAACAGACGGATAAACAATTTAATTTATTCCACCACACTTGACAACACTGTGACACTCACATACATATAACACTCTAAGGATAACTTAAAGGAGTCACTGATAACTTTTCAAATAACAATATGTATTCATTGCTGTTATGAATGAATATGTGTCCTGATTCAATTACAAAGGGAACCAGGAATCACAATCAATTTTACTTACAAGTTATATGTACAGAATTTATCAATATGAATATTGTAATGACATATATTATTAAAAGTATCCTATGTGTGTCAGTTGTGTAGTAGTAATATGAGGTAATACTGGTTTTGTTTTGTTCAAGCTCTGTTGGTATTTGTCATCATGACTTCAATAGTTTGTCTTTAGGGGAACTATTATGGAGATGTTCTCAGTTCCTGATATTAACACAATTTAATTCCCCTCTTAATGTTATTTTTACAAGGTCATTTTAAGCTGGGGTACATAATTTTGAGCTCAGCTGGCCACATCAGCTTATCTGGCGTGATGGCGGCAGGAACAGACTCCTCTGCTCGATTCTCCCCTCGGCTCTGGAGACACCTCACTGATAGCTAAATGGACCAAGGAGTATGCTGTCCGACTCTGGATTCAGCAAAGCTCTGACCAGGTGCTGCTCAATACCATCAAGACCACGGTCCCTGAAAACAAGAAGGATGTACCTTCTACTTCATAACTAACTTATACTCTCTTTTTACACTGATCACAATACATCACAAACATTGAGTTCAGAGCGTTAGGCCAACTGTCAGCTTCATCTGAAATACTTTATACCAGTATTTACCTCCTTAATGGTTACCACGCCTCTGCACTTCCAGCATTATTTCTGTCTAATCAATAATCTAGGTGTCAGTGTACTGTTTGGCCATTCCATGCAGTTTTACTTTCCTCCGACACCTTCTGTTCAGGCGGAGCATTATAGGCTTTACATCATGTTTGCTACTGAACTACACATATATACAGGCATAAATTAACAATTCACATTCAATTTTCATTAAAAGATACTGAATGTTTCAAGCTTACCACAATTCATGGAAACAAACACAGATACGTTGATTAGCAATGAATTCTGGCACAAATTCCCATCTGCTTATGTTCCAGGCTTTTATTTAGCAAAATATGAGCTGGCTTCAACGCACTGTTGCTTTATCAAGCTTATTTTCACTAGTGGTCTCGAACTAACGCTCCTAAGTGAGTATATCAGCGAGTCTAGCCAATGGAGCCACGTTTCGACAAGTGTTTGAAAAAATGTTACCTTTCCACGTCTCCCCTAACAACGATAGATAGTATTTATAGCCCGACCAATCGTGGTTAGTCTTTCATTTGTTGCGCTCCAATCAATTTGGAGTTTACATGGTAGGCTATTTCTGTAACGTAAGGTTTTTTCAAACACGTTATAAAAAAAATTTTATGAGCAGAAATGATTTCATGTTGTCAGGCATCCCCACTATTTTATTTTGGTTATAATTTATTAATTCCTGGACTATTTGCGTAACGTTTTACATATTCTTTGTCAGCAAGCCCTAAGGAACCCAAATATCCAAATTTAAAAGAGCTACGTGGCTGCGTTCAAAATATGCAATTTCTTCTACCTACTGTTTCGAAGATGTGCTGTCTGGGTACTGTAATGTTTTCAAACGTAAACCCATCTATTGTTATCTTTCCTTATAAGCGTTTTTTTCAGGATTTTAAAACCTAACTCTGGGATGGGTAATGGATTTTATCACTGTTCGTCCGAAAAAGTTAGTGCATGTAGCCTAACACGCGTGATAGTAGTAATTGTGTATCGCGTTACGCTTGTTGGGGGTGGCATTAATAGCGAGACGCGTGTTTAATTTTGCATGCGTTCCTGATTTTATTCGCCCCTCTCTCTTTCTATTTGAGTCCATCTGTTCGTTCGTTTTGGTAACGCAGTATAATTAATGTTAGGATTAATTTAGGTCATTACGCAGTCTGCCTCTCAATGTTTTTCCAAGAAATACAGCACACGTTTCATTGAAGAAAGCGGGTATAATACAGTAAGCTTTTACTATCAACGTGAAAGCGTTACAATTTGCAGACGAAGCAGAAAACAAGGGGGATTTCGAGTACCTTCTTTGTGACAGCACTGTTATTTTACCATTGCTCTTTTCTTTATTAATTTTATTTGTTAGGCTTCATATTTACCTAATAATTTATATATGTGGATTAGAATATTCCACGACACCTCCCCTCTTAAAACAGACATTATATGTCAGTCCTTTATTCTATATACACATAGAGAA
This sequence comes from Oreohelix idahoensis, assembly GCA_024509875.1. NCBI lineage: Eukaryota > Metazoa > Mollusca > Gastropoda > Stylommatophora > Oreohelicidae > Oreohelix > Oreohelix idahoensis. The sequence goes on from JAMPIV010000237.1 coordinate 779,048, forward strand.
ATTTATTATTATTTCTGGGGTTTACGGTGATTCTCATCACACGGATGGCGGCTTAAAAAATCCGCTCCCAAATTGGTTTTTCCAGATATATACTCAATGCTAAAATTATATGGAGCCAAAAGTAAAGACCATCGGAGTAACCTGGAGTTCTCATGCCTAGCCTGTGCTAGAAACGATAAAGGTTTGTGGTCTGTTTTCAACTTAAATGCCTTCCCATATAGATAAATATTGAATTTCTTTATCGCCCATATTACTGCAAGACATTCTTTTTCGCTAGTTGAGTAGTTGATTTCAGCTTTATTCAACTTTCTGCTAGCATATGCCACTGGGCTTAATTCCCCATCCAATGCATCTGATTTCTGTAGTAGAGTTGCACCTAACCAATATTACTTGCATCCGTCCTTACTATGAATTCTTGACTTAAGTCAGGTAATTTCAAAATGGGTTTACTTGTGAGCTTTTCCTTCAATTCTTGGTAAGTCATTTCACATTGTGGTGTCCATGTAATGCGATCTGGATGTCCTTTACGTGTCAATTCAGTTAACGGTGCACATATGGAATTAAAGTTTTTGATATACTTCTGGTAGAAACCACATAATGAGACAAAGGATCTCACGTCCTTCTTGGTTTGTGGTCTCGGGCTTTCTGTAGTTTCTCTAAATTCTTTGGGTCAGGGGTCATGTTTTCCCTGATAAACTGTGTGTCCCAAAAATTCCAATTCTTTACATCCAACGCAACATTTGGTTGGTCGGGCTGTTAAATTTGCCTCCCTAAGTCGATCAAACAGCATGTTCAGAGAGTCAATGTGTTCCTCAAATGTTTCTGTTGCTATAAGGATATCATCCATAAAATTTGTTATACAGGGATTATTCAGAGGATCCAATAATTTTCTCATCATTCTAGAGAAGACACTAGGCGCATTCTTCAATCCAAATGGCAATCTATTAAACTCATAGTGTCCTTCTGAGGTACTAAAAGCTAGGTATGGTCTAACCTCAGGCTTTTACTGGAATCTGATAGTATCCTTTACTCAGATCCACTTTTGAGAAATATTTAGCTTTATTTAGCCTGGCAAACAGCTGATTTGTATCCGGCAATGGATCCACCTGTCCTTCTGTAATAGCATTCAGTCTCCTGTAATCTATACAGAGTCTATGTTCTCCAGAGGGCTTCCTTAAGAGTACAACACCGGAACTATACGAAGACTCACTGTGCGAAATAATTCCTTCCTTCAATAGATAGTCTATCTCTTCCTTCAAAGCTCTCTCCTTAGCAAACGGAATCGAATATGGTTTCATACAGACAGGTGTGGAGTCTATTAGTTTCATATCATATTCCAATAGGTTTGTATGCCCTGGTCGGTCTGTTAACACCTCTGCATGATTATTTAGAACCTGTTGCACTCTCTCTTTCTGAGTTTTCGTTAAATGTGTACTGATTTTCACCTGTGCTGCTGTCTCACAGGGGTGTAATGGATATTCAAATGATGAAAGTGGTTCCTTTTTCATCTCCATGGCGATGGACAAGGTCAACAAGTGTGTCTCTTCCTGATGTTCTCTTTCCAAATATTTCTTCAGGAGATTCACATGATAGATTTTTTCTTTCCCCTTCTTATCTATCTTATAATTTGTTCTAGACACCTTCTCTAAAACTGTATATGGACCCTGCCATCCAATTTGTAACTTATTCTGACTCCCAGGCAAAAGAAGCAGTACTTTCTCTCCCACAGCCAAATTTCTGTCTTTCGCCTTCCTGTTATAATAGGCAGCATGTTTCTTCCTGGCTTGTTTTCAAATTTTCATTGGCAAGTTTCCAGCCAGTTTTTAACCGAGTGGTCAGCTCATTCACATATTGGTATGAAGATGTAATGTTTTCCTCTGCCTTTTCATCAGTCCACGTTCTTAACATAGCTACATATGGACCTTTAATTGTGTGGACCTATTTGTCCATGCACCGGTATGGTCTCTTCCACTCGAAGCTTTATAGTGATGATTTTTCCTCCCAGAATTATCATTCACAAAACGACCGCTACCAATTTTTCTTTTGGGGCTTTCTCCCCACTTAAAATTCTTGATGAGAGATTTCCTCTCTACATCCTCTTCCTCCAGTTTGTTTAAGTCCGATTGAGGGATTGTCGGCTTATCCTGGGGTAAGACATCCTTTTGCACTCTCCGCATAGTGGCCATTGTAAAACAGTTAAGTGAAGCTTGTCCGTGAAAAGGGGCTTCCCATTCCATTTGGTCCACTTTATCAAATCTATTTTTCTTTTTATTATCAGGCCTAATTTTGCCCCCGTGGCGTGTCCAGGTCCTGATCCATGTTCCCACTTGTGGGTGTTCCCTCATGTGCTATGCTACACCTTTCTACAAAATTCTCAATGTCCCATCTTGCTTTGGGCAAATAATAATTGTGAGCCACCTTTTGAATGATGGTACCTATCTTCTCATGGTCCCCATCTGGTTTCACATGTAGGCTCCTTATTAAGTCTGCCCTATATCTTTTAGGAAGTACCAGCTGTCCGTGACCTTTGGATCTAGCTCCAGTCTTCCTATACATCAACTTGTTTTTCATGTAAAAATCTCCCTTGCCTGGAGTTGTATGACAAGTTGACAATTTTCTGAAACAAGGCTTGAGTGTTTTATCCCCAGCCTGTGCCTTCCTCATCCTTCTGGAGTGGTATCTAACATAATATCCTCCTCCTGTCTTGAGGTCGACCTGACCTGAAGGGTTGCCATATACACAGGTTTCCTTCTGCAACGGTCAGTGTCATGATTGTCCATCTGACAATTCTTACACCACCTTTTTCCTTGGTTGAAAGATTTTCTTTCATCATATTTCCTTTCATCGAATTGTGGGAATTTATTTTTTTTTTCATACCGTGGCCTATCAAATTGGTGCTTACCTTTATTTTGATCCCTAGGATCAAATTTATTAAAGTTCTGTGGTGCCCTAAAGTTATCCACTTGTTTCTTTTTATTACCTGTTACCTCTGCTTGAGCTGCTTGATACCTTTCAGCAACATTTAGCAACTCACCCAGCCTCTCTGCACCTTGTTCCATGAGAAATTTTCTCAGGTCTGGAGCCATGGACTCTCTTAGTTGCTCTATAAGGACCATTTCCTTAAGATCTTGGGTTTTCCCCAGAGAAGTCCATTTCTCCAAGTATGTCTCTATTCGTGCAGAGAACTGGTGATAGGTTTCACCTGACAGTAGTTTAGCATTCCTAAATTTTTTCCTATAAAATTCTGCATTCTTTTCATACCTTAACAAAAGAGCCTGCTTTAGCATGTCATAATTTTCCTGATCACCTCTGCTCATTTTTGCAAAAACTTCATAAGCTGCCCCACGAAGTCCCTGAGATAACTTTAAGCTCCACCTTTCTCTCTCTAACCCATACGTGGTAGCTAATAGTTCATACCTATTTAGGTAGCTCTCTATATCATCGTCTTTCTCAACAAAATGATCTAAATGAAAATTCATAGCTGAGGTTGAGGCTCCTTGGCTAGCAGTGGCATCAGAGGCAAAGGGACTGGCACCATTTTCAGGAGCATGGCCCTGAAACTCAAACTCCCTTATTCGTAACTCATGTTCCCTTTGTAATCTCTTCTCCTCCTTTTCTGCTTCCCTTTCTGCAGCTTTCTCTTCTCTTCCCTTTCTGCAGCTAAATTCTTCTCTTCCCTTTCTGCAGCCAATCTTCTTTTCCTTCCCTTTCTGCTTCCATTTGCTTTAGCCTCTTTGTCAGCCTCAATCTGCAACCTCTTAGTCTCAGCCTCAGCTTGCAACCTCTTAGTCTCAGCCTCTAACTTTCTTTCGGCCTCTTTTTCTAATCTTCTTTCTTCGCGTTCAATAAATTTGTCACATTCCGTAGTGACATAGGCAACCATAACTTGCCCATCTAATCCTAACTCTTTTGCAGTCTGTACAGCAGCAGATCGAAACTTGGCCAGGTCCGCCATTGTCTATCAGGTAAATTTCTACAATGTCTAACCAACAATTTAATCTCTAAATATATCTAATGGACAACACAGGCACCGTGAGCTCAACCTTATTTAATTCCACCCAAGGATACCTTTTAATTCTTATATTCCCTGAAGTGAATTACCCCCAATATTTATAATAGGGAAAGATTCAAAATCCCGGACGAGCCCCCAATATATGTGGGAAAGTGGGATGTTATAAATATTTATAGGGGACTTAGTGTACTGACTGAGATCAGCTGTGAAGGTATCTATATCTAATAAGAGTAGTGTATTATAGATAACCTTACTTGCTGCCACATATATATATATATCTCAGTCAGAATTATTCTGGAATAGTGTGATGACTACGTGTATGTCTAGGGTATGTGTATGATGAAGTGTAAGTCATAACAACAACAGACAGATAAACAATTTAATTTATTCCACCACACTTGACAACACTGTGACACTCACATACATATAACACTCTAAGGATAACCTTAAAGGAGTCACTGATAACTTTTCAAATAACAATATGTATTCATTGCTGTTATGAATGAATATGTGTCCTGATTCAAATACAAAGGGAACCAGGAATCACAATCAATTTTACTTACAAGTTATATGTACAGAATTTATCAATATGAATATTGTAATGACATATATTATTTAAAGTATCCTATGTGTGTCAGTTGTGTAGTAGTAATTTAGGTTTTGGTTTTTTTTTGTTCAATAAAAAATGATTTAATTTGTCTTTTTTACTTTTTTTTTTTTACGCCCCTTTCGAACAACTCAGGTTATTGGTATGTCTCAGTTCCTGATATGATTTTACAAATTTGTCCCTTTTCCCCAACTTTATTGAGATTTTACTCCACAAGTCATGAATTTTTTAAATACTGGCCGATTACATAATTTTAACCTCAGCTGGTACATCAGATTCCCTGTGATGGCGCCAATAACAATCCTTCAAAAGAATCCTCCCAGGATGCTCGAATATCCAGTCCAAATGCCCGGGAGACATCAATAAAAATCCTTCAAATTCCTCAGAATATGGGTCAATCCTGTATCACCATTTACTGTCAGGCTGTTGGTGTTTGTTCACCATCGCTGCTAACCGGTATTTTGTTTGTAAAGTAATATGAGGTAATACTGGTTTTGTTTTGTTCAAGCTCTGTTGGTATTTTTCATCATGACTTCAATAGTTTGTCTTTTGGGACTAGTATTGGAGATGTTCTCAGTTCCTGATATTAAGACAATTAAATTCCCCTCTGAATGTTATTTTTACAAGGTCATTTTTAAGATGGGGTACATAATGTTGAGCTCAGCTGGCCACATCAGCTTATCTTGCGTGATGGCGGCAGGAAAAGACTCCTCTGCTCGATTTCTTCCCTTGGGCTCTGGAGACACCTTACTGATAGCTAAATGGACCAAGGAGTATGCTGTCCGACTCTGGATTCAGCAAAGCTCTGACCAGGTGCTGCTCAATACCATCAAGACCACGGTCCCTGAAAACAAGAAGGATGTACCTTCTACTTCACTTAACATAACTAACTTATACTCTCTTTTTACACTGATCACAATACATCACAAACATTGAGTTCAGAGCGTTAGGCCAACTGTCAGCTTCATCTGAAATACTTTATACCAGTATTTACCTCCTTAATGGTTACCACGCCTCTGCACTTCCAGCATTATTTCTGTCTAATCAATAATCTAGGTGTCAGTGTACTGTTTGGCCATTCCATGCAGTTTTACTTTCCTCCGACACCTTCTGTTCAGGCGGGAGCATTATAGGCTTTACATCATGTTTGCTACTGAACTACACATATATACAGGCATAAATTAACAATTCACATTCAATTTTCATTAAAAGATACTGAATGTTTCAAGCTTACCACAATTCATGGAAACAAACACAGATACGTTGATTAGCAATGAATTCTGGCACAAAAATTCCCAAATTCTGCTTATGTTCCAGGCTTTTATTTAGCAAAATATGAGCTGGCTTCAACGCACTGTTGCTTTATCAAGCTTATTTGCACTAGTGGTCTCGAACTAACGCTCCTAAGTGAGTATATCAGCGAGTCTAGCCAATGGAGCCACGTTTCGACAAGTGTTTGAAAAAATGTTACCTTTCCACGTCCCCCTAACAACGATAGATAGTATTTATAGCCCGACCAATCGTGGTTAGTCTTTCATTTGTTGCGCTCCAATCAATTTGGAGTTTACATGGTAGGCTATTTCTGTAACGTAAGGTTTTTTCAAACACGTTATAAAAAAAATTTTATGAGCAGAAATGATTTCATGTTGTCAGGCATCCCCACTATTTTATTTTGGTTATAATTTATTAATTCCTGGACTATTTGCGTAACGTTTTACATATTCTTTGTCAGCAAGCCCTAAGGAACCCAAATATCCAAATTTAAAAGAGCTACGTGGCTGCGTTCAAAATATGCAATTTCTTCTACCTCCTGTTTCGAAGATGTGCTGTCTGGGTACTGTAATGTTTTCAAACGTAAACCCATCTATTGTCATCTTTCCTTATAAGCGTTTTTCAGGATTTTAAAACCTAACTCTGGGATGGGTAATGGATTTTATCACTGTTCGTCCGAAAAAGTTAGTGCATGTAGCCTAACACGCGTGATAGTAGTAATTGTGTATCGCGTTACGCTTGTTGGGGGTGGCATTAATAGCGAGACGCGTGTTTAATTTTGCATGCGTTCCTGATTTTATTCGCCCCCCTCTCTCTTTCTATTTGAGTCCATCTGTTCGTTCGTTTTGGTAACGCAGTATAATTAATGTTAGGATTAATTTAGGTCATTACGCAGTCTGCCTCTCAATGTTTTTCCAAGAAATACAGCACACGTTTCATTGAAGAAAGCGGGTATAATACAGTAAGCTTTTATTATCAACGTGAAAGCGTTACAATTTGCAGACGAAGCAGAAAACAAGGGGGATTTCGAGTACTGTCATTGTGACAGCACTGTTCTTTACCATTCTTCTTCCTTTATTTATTTTTTTTGTTAGGCTTCATTTTTACTCTTAGCTCTTGCACATTGTTTTTATCCCAACGTTCTTCCTTCTCTTATTATTGTTCTTCTGAGTGTTTCTTTTGGTCTTCCTTTTTTCCTCTTACCCTCAGGAACCCAAGTGAGCGCCTGTTAGTGGTATTCTGTTGTTTTGCATTCGTAGGACATGACCGATATATGACCATCGTCTTTTCCTTATATAGTCGGAGACATATTTCTGCCTAGAGTCTTCTCTTATTTGTCGATTAGTCTTGAATTCTTTCCAACTGATGTTCATGAGTTTTCTAAGACATTTGTTCTCGAATGTATTCAGCTTGTTCTCCAATGATTTTGTTATTTTCCAACTCTCACAGCCGTATGTTAACACTGAGATAACATTTGAATTAAACAGACGAAGCTTGGTATGTATATTCAATGATCGTAATTTCCAAATGTTAGATAATCTATTGAAGGCGCTAGTTGCCAAAGCAATTCTAGTATGGATTTCTCTTGTTGTGTCACCATCCTGAGTCATTTTACTGCCTAAATAATTGAAACTTTCAACTTTCTGTAGTTTTTCCCCGTTCAAGATGATATCAAAGGTCTCGTTAGAAAAGTTCATAACTTTAGTTTTAGAGGCATTTATTTGGAGACCTATTTTAACCGAAAGATGACACAAATTATTTACTGCTTCTTGGGATTGTCTGGGTGTTGAACTTAAGAATGCTAAATCATCTGCGAAATCCAGGTCCCCCAGGAATTTTCCATTTGTCCATTTTATACCTAATTGTTCATTGTGGGTATAGTTTCTCATAACCCAATCAATAGCTATTCCAAAAAGTAGTGGTGACATAATACAGCCTTGTTTCACCCCTGTTTCTACTGTAAACCATTCTGTATTCCCTTTATTTGTTCTAACACAACATCTTGCATTGTCATATAGCGCTTTGATTATATTCACATATTTTGTTGGAAAACCATAGATTGTAAGTATCTTCCCACAATGATGGGAGGTGTAGACTATCAAAGGCTTTTTGAAAATCGACGAAGGTGATAATAAGTGGCGATTGCATTTCCACTGATTCTTCTATAATTGTTCTTAGTGTGAATATTTGATCAATACATGATCGTTTCGGCCTGAAACCCGCTTGTTCTTCTCTGATCTTTTCGTCAGCATGCAATTTAAGTCTTTCTAACATCATGCAACATAATAATTTTCCAGGTAATGATAATAGAGATATACCACGCCAGTTATTACAGTCTGATAGATCACCTTTCTTCGGTAACTTTACAATAATACTGTCTTTCCATTGTTGTGGTGGTTGTTCTTCTCTCCATACTTCATTTATAATATCTAAAATTCTCAAGAGGTTGTTGTCATTAACTGCTTTAATCATTTCCCCTGAAATTTCGTCAACTCCAGCAGCTTTAAAATTTTTTAATCTTTTAACGGCTTGTTTGATCTCGTCCAGCGTGAATTCATCGCAAGTTATTGGCAAGGTGGTTGTGGGTGTTTCATTATTAAAATCAGGTGTTACTGTTGGTGGTGGTCTGTTTAGCACCTCCATGAAGTGCTCAGCCCATCTCTTCATTTGTTCTTTTTCTGTTGGTATTGAATTCCCTAATTTATCTTTAACAGGTGTTTCCATATCAGTAGGCTGGTGACATAGTTGTTTTGTAATTTGATAAAGGCACCTACTATTACCAGTTCTTGCAGCATTTTCAGCTTCTACGGCCAGTTCATTGATGAAATGTCTTTTATCTCTTCGAGTTTTTGTCTTCACTTCTTTATTTAACAAGTTATAAGTTAGTTTGCAAGATTCAACTGCATTATGTGTACTTGCCGCTAGTAGTTTAAGTTTTGCTGTTTTCCTTTCTTGTATTTTATCCCAAGTATCTTCTCTCATCCATTTTTTCTTTTTATGTACTAGGTATCCGGTGGTCGCTACAGCTGCTTCTGTCATTGCTGTTCTCAGTTGTTCCCATTTAGTATCGATTGTCTTGGTGGTGACATCGTTGTCAATTTTGCCTAAAGCATCGAAATAGTTGTTCATTTTGACATTATATTCCTCTTTTATATCATTTGATTGCAGTCTGTGTACATCTATTCTTCTATTTTTATTCGGTTGGTATAACTTCTTCAGTTTAATTCTCAGTTTAGCTATGCAGAGGTTATGATCGCTTCCGATCTCTGCACCTCTGTATGCTCTGACAGTCTTGAACTGATGAGCGAAACTTTCACCATTTTGATTCATACAGCCTATGCCATGAGTACCGAGATATTCTTTGTACTCCATCGTTGTTGTCACCTACTTTTGGCGTTAAAATCGCCCATGGACTACTATTATGTCATGCTTGGGTATTGTGTTGATGGTACTTAGAAGTGCTTCATAGAAGTCATCTTTTGTGGTATCAAGAACGTCCTTTAGTTGGTGCATAGCATTGTACAGTTGAGAGCTTGAAAAAATCTTGTCTGAAAATCTAGCTAATATTAGCCTCTCATTAATAGGTTACCCAGCAATAGGTATCTGCTATGGGGTAATCTATTTCTAGAATAACAACTCATGGAACAATGAATCAGCCAGGTTTTGTGGCATGAAGTGAAATACCGTGACATAAAATAGAGGTAAACATTAAAAGTACGGAAGCTAACAATAAAAAAAAAAATAGACAAGAAGTAAGTAAAAGAATTCACTATATCGCAAAATACAATATCAAAAGTTTTATTGCGAATAAAAAAATAAAATGAATTAACATAAGGAGACAAGATATCACAGGAGAATTAAATTGTAAAAATTCCAAACGAGAAGTAAGTTTTTTTTTTTTTTTTTTTTTTTTTTAAAACTTGGGATTTTAGGGGGGTGGGGAATTTGCATTCCACAATGACTAGAAAACTGGAAGGAGAGCAATCGCCTTTCTCTTACGGCTCATTCTCGCCCCCACCCAATCAGGATTGGTGGTTCTTAAAAGCAACGTTGACACCTATTCAGGAATACAATTCTAAGAACGGTAACTGCACCCGGACATTGCACTTCAAGCTACACTTTTAATTTCTCAAGGGATTTTCAGCGTTCAAAAGAGTGTTTGCCGATAAGCAAGAATTTGACACTTCGGCTCCATTTCTAACGAGAGCAGAATACTTGACAACAATTCCACAGACTATAGAAAGATGTGGAACACGCAATCTTTGCTCTGCCCCTTCCCTCCCTAATCAGACCTCGAACAACACCCGTTTACATTTCTCTCTCTGGTTGTGAACTGTAGATTAATCCAGCTTAAGATAGTTGGATGCATAGCTCATCATGAAGGACAACTTACAGAACCGGTTTAGAATAAGAACGGGAGTGAGACAGGGATGCCTCTTGTCTCCATTTCTTTCTATACTAGCAATAGATTTGGTTATGAAAACCTCGGACATGACACAACAGAAATGGAATCCAGTGGAATCTGGGGGGGGGGGTGGAATACTAAACAAGCTTTATGGATCAGGATTTTTTGCAAACGACTTTGCTTTTCTGTCCCATTAACCATTTCAAACCTGCAAGAGAAAATGAAAAATTCTCGATGAGAGGTCACAACATGTAGGCCCTGAAAATACACAGGGAAACAGGGATCCCCCTCAAAGGATTATGAGGGAAATAAATGGCAGGGAAATGATAACAAGATTAGAACTTGAAGGAAAACACCCCCCACTAAAGGATGTAGAAATCGTACACCACCCCACATCAATTGAATAGTACATATAGGTAGGGTGAGGTAGGACTGGATGTAGTGTAAGTTTGGATAGTACCCTCACGGTGGAGTGGCAGTCACTTCCTCTTTTTTGAGGAAGGGACCAGGATCCTATTCACAAATGGTTATCCCCCACTCCAGTTCAGCTCACGTATGGCTCATCGAGTCTGCTTGTGTGTACTGGCCAGCGCCCACCCCTTGGTCAACGGCTTTGGGACTGGCCGCCAAGAAACTACGTGTGTAAATTGAAAAAAGGAGGATGTCCCCTTAAATTAGTTAACACACAACTGCTGGCCGAATAACGGGCGGAGAATGTTTCAATAATCCAATGGGACAACGGCTTTATAGGGCAGGAGGAGTTGGAAAAGGGCTGGTATCCGGAGCTGAGGGCGCACCATTGACTTGGTAATGGAAAGGGCAAGCCAGATACCATCCCAGTAAGCAGATGGCAAACTTACTGGGATGTATAATTGCAAGAAATGTCGGCATAGTGGCTAATTATGAAATACTACGCAAAGACTCCTGGGTGGTGAGTCCCGCCCAGGCGAGGCAGTGGATCATATTTTACTGGGGAAGAAATCGTGTGTTGGCAGGCGTCAGACAGGTAAATCGTGAATGACGGCCAAAAACTTGACTGTGTTTACCATGGAAAAACCATGTCCTACGGGTCTTTAAGAAAAATAGTCAAAAATAGGAGACACGGTACGTCAGAAAGCTTTTAATACCAAGGAAAACAGTACATAGTGAAGATACGAGGATGGAAAGGACTATAACATTGATATCCAGTGACAATCTCGTATGAGCACAGATGGTCGGGACAGGGGACACTTTTCGATTCCATCAGGAAGAACGTTTCCATAGTACTCAGGCAAAGAGGAGAGGAGGGCAGAGTGCTGCGTCGGCATCAACCTGTCTACAAAGTGGAACAGCTGCCCTCCCTATAAGGATATAATCCCATAAAATGACCGCATTGGTCACATTCAGACTTGAAAGGAAAAAGAAAGAACATCACAATTACACAAACATATTGCGCCACATCAGCTGCTGAAGAACATGTAAATGAAGATTTTAC